>JANHFX010027899.1:7449-22336 GCA_027560015.1 Chloroceryle amazona
AGGAAATCTTGAGCATCAGACCATGCTCTTCCCAACTCGAATTTTCTTGGGAAAGCCTCTTGCTTCTAGAAATAAGGTGAATTCCGACAGAGACTTGATCATTCGTGGTCACCGAGGAAGGCTGCATCCTGTGACCACAGCATTAATGACCTATTCTGGGTAGGAAACTGCATTCCAGCTTCATCAAAACACTGAGTGGAAAAACACTGATTCTTCCCACAACCACCCAGAGCGTGGGCAGAAGCCAAGCAGGGAGCAGCTATGGTTTTATGCCAAGAAACCAGAAGCTCTGGCAAACTAAGTTGAACAGCTGGAGCAAGAAATGGGTGACAGTCTTGAGGCCCAGATGCTTGTCATCTGGTTGGGAAGCAGGTGTCTGAAACTGAGAACCAGAGATCCCATCTCAGACATTCCCTGCTACTGGAAACAACACCTGATTCACTCACCTCGGTGCATTGCCTGGAAGTTGGAAAGCTCTAGGCACCCAGAATAAAGCCTTTAAACTCTGTCTGTACAGGCCACTGGACACAGACGTATGGCCAGAAGCTGTGCCTCCAGACCAGGAACACGCTGTTTACCAACGTCTCCCTAACAGGAAGATCTCCACTGCCTCCAGAATGAGACATTCTCTGCTCCCCCTGGCCCTCAGCAGAGGGGAACAGCCTCACCAGCTGGGCCTTACCACGTGGTAGGGAGAGGATCCTCGTCCTTCACCCCTCTGAAGTGAAGGTGGCAAGTCTTAGGGTTCAGCCAGCTTCAGTACAAAACACGTCTCCTCCTCTCATCTAGAGATGCAGTGATGAATACTGGGGTCCCAAAGGCAGCTCCCAAGAAGAAACAATGAAAGGGCCACAAGCCGCTACTGGAGCCATCGTCGTAATGGGGCCATTCTGCCTCACACGCAGAATTGGCAGGTAAGATACAAAGAGGAGCTGCTGCTGCTTCAACCACTGAGCTGACCTAGAGCTCAGGGGCCCTTTCCCTCTGAAACTCACTCCTAGTTCATATCAAACGTACATGATGTGCTGCTCTGGAGCCTCCGGCCTCGTTCCTTGTCTGCGAGTGACCTGAAGCCAGGAAAGCCGCTCTCTGCGTTCGGTTATTGTGCTGTGAAGTTAGATGGATCCCAGTGGGCTCAGGAGACTAGAGGCTGGAGCGGCACGAGTCCGTTCCCAGGAGACACCAGGAATCTGAATCCAAATCAGGTTTCGGATCCACTTCCACCTCCTCTTTGGCTGTCTGCGTTCCTTTGGAATGAACTTCCACCTGCCAAAGGACACAGCAATTATCCAAGCGGCTCTAGGACTAGCTGCAAAGAAGCTAGGAGCCACATGCGGTGCAGGTCCTGTTCTCCAGAGCCATTTGGGGCTCTGTGACATCTGACTGCCCATCCCTTCCTACCAGGAGAAACAAAGGGGGATTCCAGGTCCCTCAAGGACTAGGCTGTCCTCAAAAGAAACTGTCGTCTTGGCTTCACTCCTGGTGCTACTACCAAGAGCCTGCATCAGCAGCTCAAACAAAAGACAGGCACCATGCTTGCTCCCCCCATTCTGCTCCAAGAGACATCTGTTAAGAGCTGCTTCCTTCTGTGCAGCCTCCACAACCTACACAGGAGCCAGGATCAGTGCAGTGAGCCCTGAGCATGGATGTGAACTCAGACAACGGGTCCTCACCTGCTGCATTCCCTCTGTCCCCCTGCAGAACCGCTGGAGCTGGGTACTCAGACGAACAGTTTCCTGCTGCAGCTTCTTCTGATCATCCAGACACTGTAAAACCAGGCCTCGGAGGTGTGTCACCTCCATTTGCAGAGCACTGCACATGCAGCCTGCAACAGGAGATGCAGCCTTCCCTTCACCGCATGGCAAGGTTGGACTCAGGCAAGCAGGCTGCAGAAACATGGAGGAAAGTCAGGCCAAGGTTTGAGTGCAAGGCCAGGAATTGTACATGCCACAAGAAACCACGCACAGAAAGCATCATCCCATCTTGTTTCCTGACTTCCCAAACTTCTAGCAGCAAAGGTCAGCAAGTCATTACAACTTTGGTACAAAGGCACTAACTTCCTCCTTTTTCTAGGAAAGCTGCTCCTGCTTCCTATCACCAAAACCTATCTGGTTTATCCCCCTTTCCCTAAACCCGGAATCTGCATCTCCTCTTGGGACAGAAAACTCTTGGAATAAGGCACAGATTGTATTTTCTCAGGGATTTCCTCTGTCAGTTCTTCCTATCTCACAGCAATTTCTGCTTCCTGAATTTCTATCTTCTGCTAGGCTTCTGGGCCCCAGGCTTCCCATTTTTTCCCAGTTGCATTAACCACATTTTCCACAGAACTATCTCATCATTTTTCATCTGATCAAGCCCCCACTTGGTCTAGATTCCTGTGAACATCTTTGCAGCATCACCTCCGGTGCTTTCTCTTCCTCATCCAAATGAATGAGGCCGATCCAACACCCTCTTCTTAGCTCCCCCTGTAATTCAAACATTGCCATGTCCCCAAGAGCTTTTGGCCAAGCATTCACTGTACCCAGGGCTCCATTTTGGGCTTGTTTAATCCAACAGGTTCCTCAGAGGCCACTTTGAGTCCTTGAAGTTTCTGGTAAGGGAGAGTCTCCTTCTCGGGCTCTGAAGATGCCATGCTCAGAGGAAAGGGGTTGTCGGGCATGGGGATGAATTCAGCGTTCTCCAGCTCCTGCATACACAAAAGCAGCAGAGTCAGGCCTGCCTGCCTTCCTGCAGCTGACTGATCCCTTCAACCAATGCACCAACACCCTCTGGTGGTAAAAAGAGGCAGCAGGGCCCAAAGGGCTCCCTGCACAGCGCAGCTTTGAGCACCTTCCAAAGCATTCCTTACAGGTGGAAGGGGCCACTTGCTTCTTCCCAGCCTAGATCCCTGTTTTAAGGCGTTTCTGAGACGCTACATTACCTTCCGCAGCCAGCCAGGGCAGGAGCTGCTGTCACCACTGTTGCCTCCTGTAGCTTCCGTGGTGCTGATCCAGCCCCCCAACTCCCGATCTGCTTCCATCGTTCCCCGAAAGCCTCCGCTGGGACTGGGGGTCTCTGCTTCCTGTTCATTGTCCTCTTCCTCTCCTCCTCCAGTTGTGCAGCTCTGAGCCACTAGCAAAGAAGACTGAAATCTTAGTACTTCTTCCACCTCTGCTACTCCTGTTGCCAGACGCCAGCTGGAGCAGAGAAGATGCCAAAATTTGGGGCTCCGTGGCCAGCGTGAGAGTGCCTGCTAGCGGCATCTCCCTCAACAGCTTATCTCCTAACACTCCCTGCAGGCCTTTCCAAAAGGGCTTATATGCCCTTTGCATACAAGTCTTTTGCAGCTTCATGGCCCCAGCCCTCCCACAGGTCCAGGAAACTGGACTCCATCTCTCCAGTAGCTGCCCCATAGCCCCCCTTCCCTTATCATCTCCCTTCAGTGAATTCCTCCCAGCTTTTCCTTGACAAATTGACGTTCCTCAACTACAAAGGCCTTGCTGCATCCATGTTACTCCTCTTCTGTTTCATTTCTCTCTTTCCCAGCTTTGGGCCATCCCTTCCCATGCACAGCACCAACTAGATATCCTCTCTTTGAGCTCTTCTGTGAGACCTTTGAAACACAGAGAAACCATGCTGCAGGACCAGACTGCACCCACTCAGTCTAACCACTGAATGGACTTAGCTCACAGCTGCCCAGGGCAGGTTACTCACCAGTACCAATGGACAGGCCACTGCTGTTCGATCGGATAGTTTTAGAGTTCAACACCTTTTCTGCAAGGAGAGATGTACACTTTCAGTTAGAGTGCCACACAGAAAACAAGGTAACTCCTACAACAACACACAGCAAAGCCAATGTTGCAGGCCTAGAGCTCAAAACAGCTGGCCACAGCCCCCCACGTGAACTTGGTTGTTCCCAAGCCGGATTTATAGCAATCATAACCAAGATTCCCACATTTAATCCTAAACTTCCACTTACCAACAATGATGATGGTGTGCCAGCCACGGCAAGACAGGTCTGGAACGTGATGCAGCGATCCGAATATTGGCCGAGGCCATGAGGTACAAATATCTGAGCCATGAGCTCTCTCGGTTGATGTCATTGCCAGACGTCCATTCCCACCATTACCCCAGGCAAAGATATGGTTGTCTGAGGAAACAGATTCAGCAGACTCAATTCCCTCTCTCTCAGCCTGTAATTGCTACAAGGATCCCACCCTCTCCACTCTAACTGCTGTCCCAAAGTAACTAATCCCCCAGCTCCATTTTGCCATTGGGAGAACAAACTGATAACAAATCTAACAGGCAGCCACCAGGCCATCACTCTGCAGCCCCAGGGACTTGGTGCTACACTGGGACAACTAACAGGGCCAAACCACCTCAGTCTAGGAGGGCTTCTTTATTTCAGTGCAGTGCTGCAGGGGTGGTCTAGGAAATGATCAGCAGGAGCCAGATAACCACCCTGCAGATCTAGTTCAAAGAAACCCACCACAACTTTGCACAGACCCACTCACCGTCAGTAGCAGCTATGGTGAATTCATCTCCACATGAAACCCTGATCACCTGCTTACCCCCCAAGGGGCCACCCAGCAGGTTAATTCCCAGGTGCTTCTTATAGTCCCCAACACCAAGCTGTCCACACTTGTTGGAGCCGAAGGTCAGCAGGCGGCCTCGCTCTGAGAGAAGGAATGAGGAGAAAGTCACAGCGAAGGGCCCAACTCTGGAAGCAGCCATGCATGCAGAGAGCTAGCAGCAACAGCCCAGGACCAAGAAGGACTCTGCTGAGAAGCCAGCCAGGCTGCAAGGGGACAGTGCCAGTCAAGACGAGTGGCTTCAGCCTGGAAACACCTCCCTTCCTTCTCCCATTGCTCCCCTTTTCTGGGGCTGGGACTCCTCACAGCCCTCTGACTGGTGTGTCACTTGGGCAAAGCCTTACTCGGTCATAAACAACTCCTCTGCTATTCCAGAGCATGATTCTTCCCCAACCTTTTTTTTTAATTTTAGGAAAAAAAACACAGGGAAGGCTGACCCAGAAGCTGCTGCTGCTGCTTCTTCAGCTGGCCAGATGGCAACACTGATGAAGAACAGAAACCCTGGGTTCCTGGAGCAGGCGTAAGCCTTGCTACCAAGGGCACAACCCTCAGTGTTGAGTGCCAGGCTGAAAGATCAAAGCTGATGTAAAGTAATCCAGCAACCAGTATTCACTTCTTAGTATGTAGGGCTCACCATCAATGGAGGCTGTGTGTGTCTTCCCCGGAGAAATGGTACGGATCTTGTAGAAGGACAGCTGCTTGGCCAAAGTAAGGGAAGTGGCATATGGCACTTCACAGTATGTCTGAGAAAAGACATGTGGGCAAGCCCAGAGTGAAAAAACACACATTCATCAGCTAAGGCCTACTCAAGCAGCTCTTGGCAGACCACAGCATTAACCTAGACAGTCCCAACACCAGTACGTTGAAGAACCGCCAGAATCCATGTCACTGGCCAAGTCACCCTGGAGCAGCTCACGATCTGTTTCACTACTTCAGATCTGCCATAAGCCCATACGGCCGACAGGAAGCTGAGGAACAAATTGCCTCTTCCCACAATCCCAGTATCCATCGTCTTGGACCGGAACTAACAAACTGGCACCAAGCTAACACATGCTTTCAGTGTCACAGGACCTCCACTTCCCCAAATACTACTGACTGCTGGGAGCTGGAGCCTGGGACCCAAATGCACTTACGTCATGGTTGATGATCCCTGATGTGCACTGATTCAGGCCCAGCTTGTTGAACTCGTTGAGTCCACATGCCAACACTTTGCCTGTCTGGGTGAGCAGGAAAGTTCCATCGCAGCCACAGTGAACAGACACGATGTTTAAGGTCTTCGGAACATCCACCTATGTGGAATAAATACATCCTGAGAAAAATCAAAATCCCAACACCTGCTGCACAGAAGCAGAGAAAGATACGGGGTTAGAGCAGCGGTTCAGCCAGGCTGGGCACTGACAATAGCCAACACAGCTATTTGGAATGAAGATGTAAGAATATCAACAAGTCTCTAGCATCCTGAAGCTTCAGTCAAAATGCAAAAATTCAAGGCATTTTAGACTTCGTGTGCAGACATTATTGAGCCAGCACAGGAACCAGAAATGTGATGCACAGGCATCCTGGCCAGCTGGGGTCTACAAAGACCAGACCCCATTAGCCAAGCAGGGCCGGGTCTGTGCTGTGTGGGTGTGATGTTGTGTGACCGCAGATATTTGGCTTCCAGACACATCCTTGCTGTTTTCTAACCTCCAATGGCATGGGTTACCTCAACTACCCCTAGCACTGTATTTCAAGAGGGTTTTACTTTCAACGAGTCTTTAACTCGTCACGTCAAATTCAAAGACTCCCGGTTGCTTGCACTGCTGTGAGTTCCCTCTACAGATGTGAGGTATGCAATTTGGTATCTCCTACTGTGATTTCTACAGCATTAAGTTTGGCATTTCCAGTTCCAGCTTGGTGATCAGAGCAATGAAGCTCAAAGTCATGATGCTGGCTGGTTTGGGAGTGGCCTATCCTCCTGTCATGATTTCTACAGACAACTGAAGCAAAGTAATATGAGGAAGTAAAGTTAAAACCCTTGCAAACTCTGTGATACCTCAAAAAACCAAACCAAAACACCTGAGCCTCGGACAGTTAGTATTTCCACACAGCAACTGATTTGGATTCATGCTCATGCAGATTTTGAGAAGTTGTCACAGCTCTACCTTCTGAGGGGTGTAGTGATCCTCCTCTGAATCCAAGCCCAAGCGCCCTGCATCAGTAAAAACACTGCCGTTAGAAATGGCCTCACAAGGTGCCCATCCCTAAGAAATAGCATTGTCTCTCCACAGTCCCAAAGGAATCCCCCTACAGAACTGGAAACCTGCTCCCTACATGTGCTATTGCCTGCCAGCCCTCAGGGTAATCCAACCCTACTCACAGAACAACTGCCCTACCCACCAGGGAGCCACGTGGCACCCTAGAGCTTCCCAGAGTCAAGTCCCAAGGGCTCAGTCCCCAGTCCCCCATTCTTACAAGGAAAGAAAGCCCCAAAGAAAGAGTTCTCTGCACCCAAGACATACCAGGCAGCCCTCACCCAGGCCCTGCATTACACACCTGCACCAGCCACTTTCTGGAGCAGGCATGCCCCAGTACCTTTAGGTTCCAGGTTCTACCTACCATACTCTCCACAACCCCACGTGTAAACTTCTCTGTTCCTTGTCAGCACTGCCACGTGGTTATCTCCGCACGAGACCTGCTCCACAGGGTTGGTAAGAAAGAAATCCAGATGCAGGGGCTCAAGAACTTCAGAGCCATAAGCCTTGTCAACGCCAATGCATCCATAATAGTCTGAGCCAAAGGCATACACCTGGCCTTCATCTGAAGGACACAAGGGAAGCTCAGTCAGCACACAGAGCTTGTCTTAGGCTACACATTAAGCTCCTAGAACACGGCCAGAGCAACCTCTTTTCTGTGATCATCCTCCTCTTTAGTGTAGAAGAATATAATCAGGAGAATAGAGAATCCTTTCTTGTTCACATTACGATGGATAACCTTACACCACAACCTGCAGCTATTTCAGGTGACCAGTGTCAAAAATTCTTGGGTTGAACCTGCCACTTTTACAGAAACCCACCAAATGATTCTGTGGCTCCCTAAGTCACTCCTCCAGCACACTAAACATACAAGCTTAACTCTGTCAAACCTCTGCCTTTCCAACACTGGAAAAATAAGCTGTAAGCTACCTTGTTGAGACTTATTTTCATCACTGAAGAGAGATTCAAATTCTTCCATAACAGACACCACCATAGTTAACACATCTTTAAAGTATGAGCAGGTTTAGAACTACAGAGAGCTACCAGGTCTCAAGCTTTTGGAAATGAATAGTACATCTCAGATACACATCTTCTTTTATCATTGGGTGATTCTTTCCCCACACAGTCCAAAAAGAGTTTCTAACACATTTAGATTCTTGACTTCAGGCTCCTCTCTTTTTATTACAGGCATGTATGGAGGCAACTCAGGTACTGGTAAGAGCAGGGACTCTACAGAGCCACAAGGAGCTGTGCTCAACACCCAGCTTCATCACCAAGAAGGAGCACATCCTTGGTAAAACACCCAGCCTTCTTGGGAGTCAGTAGCTTCCCCTGTATAATAACATCGATCTAACTCCACTACCACATCTGCCACACGCAAAACTGAGGGGTGAGTAACATACAGAGCTTTCCCCTTTGTGCACAAAGCTGCAAACACGCCCACAACACAGCCAAGTGAGCAGTGGTCCCCTTCCAACTCTCACCTGTGATGCACACTGTGAAATCATCTCCACAGGACACCTGGCGAATGGCTTTTCCTTGAAGCTTCTCAACATGCTTCGGCTGACGGTAGGAGGCTCTGTCTCCATGTCCCAGCTGCCCGTGCAGCTTGGTGCCTCCCTGCATATTCTACAAGACAGAAACATCCAGTAAGGTTATGTATCCACAACTGCCAATAATTACAGCACCTCGAGCGAACATCACATCGAGGGCATCACAAAGCCTCTAGTACATTTCTAGTAGTCAGGAAGGGGAGGAAAACATGTTTGACTCAGTGCCTGGGCCTCTAAGTCCACCACCTACAATCCTCAGCAAATCTCCAACACCCTTCCTGTCAGGATGGAAATCTTCTCCCAAAAACACACTTGGCTTGGGAGACTTGGGTGAGACATGAAGCAGATGGCCTCACAGTGTCCTGTCCACTGCAATCAGATTTCTCCTTTCCCAAGCTGCTTGCCCAGCTGATGCTACCAGGCTCAAGAACAGCCAGTGGTGGATCTTTCCTTTCTCTTCTTTCCCACCCGTAGCCCCTTCCTGCAGTTTCTCTCACTTACCACCCAGGTGTAGAGCTCCTTCTCCACTGTCACCACAGCAAAGTGAGTGTTACCGGCACACACCTGCCGTGCACTGCAGCCACTTTTGATGGCATCCAGCTTCTGGGGGGTGGACTTCCCACCCCCCCAAACATACACCTCACTAGTGCGCGAAGTCACCACTGCAATAGGAGCCTCATTCATGGTACTTGACCTGCACAAGATCCCCACACACAAAATAATAAGTTTGTGTTCATGGTCATCACTCATTTTCCTACTTTTGTCTATCAGTTTTCCCTTTAGATTTATTCATGGGGTTTATTTTCACCAACTGTTCTCTTTGTTGAGTGGCTGCAAGGCCTTAACTGCTATAGAGAGACTCAAGCATTTTTAAAAGCCTGCAACCCAATTTTATGTAATTTTACAAGACTGGGCTTTCACTGAAAGGCCGCAGAGCCATTCCCCTTTGTGAAAAATAAAAGCCTTATGATCAGTCATGAAATCTTGCTCAGAATACAGAGGCATCCAAAAGCTTCCAATTTCCCTCTCTCCTGATTATTTAAATTACAGGCTTCCATCTGAGTGCAAAAATATAACTCTTTGATGCAGGTAAGAATCAATTCACAAGCAGATTGCAGACTGGCAGCTGTAATCAACACAAACTGTGAGCAACCCCTGAACTTCACAGCAATGCTCATATAGTACTCTGAAGCTTATGAGGAAAAAAAAGGTCAAGTTCTATCTGACAAATCAAGGGAAAACCAGCTATACATGTCACAGAAACTATCTGCTTCACCAAGAAGCTTGCTTACAGGCTTGCTGGGGACCGTGGAGAACCTCTACATATATATATATCTCTCCAGCTGTATGAAAGATATTTATATTCACTTAATATTCAACATTAAGATAGTCATTCTCCTCCTGCTCAGGAGAATCTGTGTGGAAGGAGGGATCTATATTACATCCTCAGATATGTAGCCTGTAAATACTACATCCTCAGGAGAACAGCTTAGAGCTGCATGGGACCTGCTGAGGTAAGGCTCCAGCCACACATGGAACCAGGATATTAAAGGCAGAGTAAAACGTGGGACATGTAACAAAAAAAAACACGTATTGACAATGTCAAATTCCTGGCATTTAGGGATCTTCTAAGTACACTATTCCATTAAGGCTGTCACAGACTAACACTCTCAGTGAAGTTCCTCTCTGGGGAGCTGTTCTCTCCAGACTTCCTTTCAAACACAGGCCCAAATAATTACCTTGGTCGCTTATTTGGCCCATTAAGCAATGTGACTTTCTCTTCCATCTCCCTGCCAAAAGGAGAAAAAAACATTTTAGGAAACAGCAACATCACCCAAAGCAATTTACTGACAAGCAGCACACAAACTGCTTTCCTCTCCAATAAAACACTGCTCCCTCTTGAAGGAAACGTGGCAGCTGTTTACCAGCTCACAGCAATACACAGTAAGTAGGGCAGAAGTAATGTACCATACAGCTAGGAAACTTTCAGAAGAGCTGAGGACAACAAACTATATATACACTGGGATGTGGCCAACCAATACCCATACTGCACAAGAATGACCTTAAATGGCTAAATGTTATCAGGATTTGGGCTGTTCCTGGTACATACAGCAAGATAAAATTAAAACTGCCAGGTAAAAGACTCTTGGTATAAAGGACTAAGTCTGCTGTTCCCAAAACAATCCAAACAACAACGTGGGATCAAAACAGTCCAGAACTACAGTCCACCTTTCATAACAAGGCAGTGTATGAAGGCAGGTGGTCTAAGTAGGCTAAAGTGGGCCACTACAAGGCAACTCTCTCCAGAAGAGGTGACAAAGAGAGAAAGCAAGTCTCTCTATATTGCATCATAGGTATATTTTGAAAGGCCTTCCCCAATGATCATGGGAGGATCCCTGTGACCCTTTTTCACAGAGATCTGAAGAGCAGGAACCAGCATTCCTCAAAGGAGCCTCAGAATGGGATGCCTCGAGGTTCTCAGTACAATGGCTTCTAAGACAAAGGATGCAGAGCCCTTTCTAACCATACCCATGCACCAAGAGAACATCAGATCAGGAGACAGCAGGAATGCATTCCCCTCCTAAAGAGGATGAAGTGTCCTTCAACAACTGCCTACGCCAGGCCAAATTAACTTAAGCACTTCGATACGTAAATGCCACCGGTCTGCACAAACCCGCCGCTTGGCTCTGACCTCTGTCCAGGTTTCAGGCAAGACCATATGATTATTACCTCCTGCGTTTGCTGAGGAGGGGATGTTCAAGCAATTCATCTGCAGTGGGTCTCTTTTCTGGATCCTGAAAGAAGCAAGCAACAAGTCACTCTCTGGAAACACATCATCTACAACAAAATCTTGGGCCAGAAGCCCAAGCCTCCTTCAAGTCCTTTCCTGACTCCCTTCAGAAGGGAAATTGATTGATTGAAACATTTGGCACACATGCCATGGATGTGCAGGAGGGACATGCTCTGAAGGTATCAATACTACATTTGCTTTCAAGCAATTAATTCCCTACAGAAATCCAGAGTCACTCTCAGAAAGCCAGAACCTAAAGCCACTGTACTGAGATGGCAGCACTGCATTAGGAAATAACTGCTTCTGCCAGCCCACTAAACAGTTGTCACTGGAGTAAACCCAGCACCCCTCCAGAGCCTGCAGGGCTGAAGAGCATCTTAAGACAATGCTTTCAGAGGATTTGAGGAAGCCCAGCCTTAGTGATGCCTCAGGCCTCACAGAAATTACCCAGCATCAACAGCCCTCACACTGAAATGGGCATCTCATTCCCCTTCACCCCTGAATTCCATGGCTTAGGCAGCCGGGAAGGGGTGTCTGAAAATTGAAAAGTATTTTGCCAACCTGATCAAGGCAGGAATTCACCATCTGGATCAGTTCCCAGGAGTAGACAGTGGAATCAACCTCCATGGCGCGATTTCCCTGTACAATCTTCACACAGAGGTTCAGGGGATTCTAGGCAGGAATCAGAAACAGCTGTAAGGGAACCGAACTGGACAACATGTCCAATGGGCAGAGATGCTATAGGCCACCACTATTTTCTACCTCCTCCTCTGATCAGGACACATCCTCCTTCTTCCCTGCCTAGCAGGTTCTCCAGAAACCTCATAATGATTCCTGCAGAAATGCTAGGAGCATTTCTAGTCCTAGTCCTAGCTAGGACTTGGTGGCAACATCCAGCTTTTCACCACATTCCCTACCAGGGGAGGTTAGGACAGGTTTCTCTCTGCATGGTTTCTCCTACACAGCATATGGCCATTGAAACACCAGACAGCACCGAAGACACTGGGCACTCACTAGCCACGATGAGAGGATGTCAGGAGAGGATGGTATTTCCACATTCTCTCTTTAAGGTTTACAAAATCTTGTACCATGGCAGCCAGCAGCTTTTCCCACCTCATGTCACGACCTGGCAAATCACATACACCAGCCAGCAATGCTGCCTTTCACCCTCCCCAGGCCAGCTTGACCACACTTCTCTTGCACTCATACTTTAAGAAGGGGGAACAGGATGAAATCCTATGAAATCCAGAGGCTGCAATTTTCACCAGAGAACGCTGCACAGAAAATTCAGTTAGCAATGCTAAAACCCCCCCCAAAGACTACACAGTCACAGACTTCCTCCTTGTAAAGGACACTTAACTCACAGCCCTGATACAAATTAGCATTGCTTGTATTCTGCATCTGGTAAACCCAGGGCTGCAGGTAAGGGTGGCTTTGGCAGCAGCCAGACAGCTGCAGTGCAGAGTAAGAGAAATCACATAGACATTTTAACTGGCTGTACTTAGCATTCCCAGGTCACTGTTTTCTTAATCAGCAGATTTAAACAACAAATAAATAAAGAAACCATGAGTTAAGAAACCCATGAATCAACTGTGAATCTCAGGGTGATAAAAAGTAAGGTCCATCCCAGTTTGCACTTACAGTAGCATCAAAGGTCCTCTTCAGAGTAAGCAGCTCAAAGATGACACAGCCCACAGCCCAAATATCCGATTTGAAATTGTATTTCACACCCTGGCAGAGTTCTGGGGACATGTAATATGGAGTTCCCACCAACTAGGGCAAAAAGAACATTTAACAATCAGAAATAATCCAGCAGTCTTCCATTCAGGACCTTTGCATCCACTATGTTCACACAGGCATAAGAATCAGAGCTAGATGCAGCTCTGACACGACACTGAAGTGACACAGATGACCCCACCAACCTGCTGGAGGGAAGGAAACAAGCACACTTCTTCCCTTCTCATCCTCAAGCCTGTGCCCAAGTTTCTTAAAGGATCATAGGAACACAGAGAGGACTTGCTCTGCTCTTAAGCTTAGCGCATTTAGAGGTAATCAGGGGCTTAAATACTGACCAGGCATATGAAATCCCTCATAAGAGGTTGAAGGGAAAGGGATCTAGCAGAGCTTCCAGAAGCAGATGCCAGCTCGTAGCTATGGAGCTGCTCTGTCCGATCACAAGGTACTGCCAGGACAAAGGCTACTCTGTCTCTGACAAAAGAAGGGTTACTTTTGGGTCAGTAAGCAGAAAGCTGGCTTGAGTCCCACCTGAAAGGCTTCCACTTCAGAAGGGGGCTTTCCTGAACAACTGGTTTAAAACAAACACCCCCCACCAGACCTGACACAAAATCCCCAAACCCGGCACTTAAACCCAGAAGCTCTTCCAGGTACAACAGAAACAGTGACACAGCTCAAAGTCACAACAAGGAGACACAGAGCAAACATGATGCTGTAAGAATGAAGCTTCCAGATGAATACAGCTCATTCCCTAGCAAGGAAACAGTGATATAAAAAAAGAAAGACAGAATTTAGAAGAAAGGGAAATATTTATAGTTGCCCTCTTTTCAACTCTCTCAGCAAAGCTCCAAAGATTACAAAGCCTGCCTTTCATTAGGCTCTGCTAGTACACTAGATACCTAATGGGCACATTCAGAACCTGCCATCTCCCTTCCATTTCCCGTTACACAGAGTGACAACTACAGAGCTACAGGAGTCTGAGCCACGGGATGGTTTAGGAGCCCAGCTAGTTGAAGTATCCTATGAAGAACCAGGCCACTGCACCTAAAACCCTTTTAAGCAGAGGATAATGTAAGCTTTCTGTAAGATATAGACATACTTTCTGTCAGTAAATGGGAGAATGATAAATTCAGAAATCAGTGTTTAGTATGCAAGACACAAACATTTTACCAAATGTTTTATTAGGCTGTTACAAACAGGTACAGAAGCACAGAATGGCAGGGGTTGGAAGGGAGCTCTGGGCATCATCGAGTCCAACCCCCCTGCCAGAGCAAGGTTCACGTAGAGTGGGTTGCACAGGAGCACGTCCTGGCAGGGTTTGAAAGTCTCCAGAGACAGAGACTCCACAACCTCTCTGGGCAGCCTGTTCCAGTGCTCATCACCCTCACAGGAAAGGAGATTTTCCTTGTATTTAGGTGGAACTTCCTATGTTTCAGTCTGTGCCCATTGCCCCATGTCCTGTCACTGGGCACCACTGGAAAGAGTCTGGCCACATTCTCTTGACACCTACCTTTAGATATTTCTAAGCATTGATAAGACTCTCTCTCAATCTTCTCTTCTGCAGGATAAACAGACCCAGGTCTTTCAGGCTTTCCTGATAAGAGAGATGCTCCAGTCCCCTAATCATCTTTGTAGCCTCCACTGGAGTATTTCCCTGTCTCTCTTGAACTGGGGAGCCCAGAACTGGACACAGTACTCCAGGTGTGGCTTCGCTAGGGCAGAGTAGAGGGGAAGAACCTCCCTCACCTGCTGACAATAACATGTTTTTGCACTTATTTCACAAAAAATGACTTGCAGACCGCCACTGGTCAGTAGATCCCAAGTTGAGCAACTAGCCCAGAGCACAGCGAGCAGATACGGAATGAAAAATGGTTGAAAGTACAGAGTTCAAAATTTATCAGAAGTGAAAAGCTAACAAAAACCAAAACAAAACAACCAACACCCCCCCCCAACAACAAAACCCCCCCAAAAAAAACAACACCCCAACAAAAAAACAAACCCCAC
>JANHFX010027900.1:0-17042 GCA_027560015.1 Chloroceryle amazona
CTCGCCAGGGAATCTGGTTGGGTTCTTTTGGCGGGAAGAGGGGGTGAGGGGAGAGGCGGGGGTGAGACGATCGGCGAGCAGGAGCTCCCCGAGTGAACCCCTGAAGTGCTCAGGGCGGGGACGAGCTATGTGGGCCTGCGAGGGGGTGTGGGGAGTGCTGCCCCCCCTGCACCGCCAGCCGCGGCGGGAGTACCGGTGTTTCCCTTCTAACTGTAGGCATCTTGTAATGCTGCAGAATCTGTTGTCATGGATGGAGACGTGGACTACAACAAAGGTAATATGAGGTGGTTTAAAAACACACACCACCCCCCCACCCCCAATTTAAAGTACATCTTAAGAATTTTTTTTTTTCTCTTTCCGTTCTAGTTGAAGATGTTGTGGGCTGCCACATTGAAGATGCTATAACGTTTTGGGCACAGGTGAATTAAGAGAACTACTTGAGTTTTTTAAGGTGTTTTATCTCCCCCCACCACAGCAGGTTTCTGTAGAAATGAGAACAAATTATAGCATTTGATGTTAAGCAAAAACAGTGTTAATTTAGGTTTCAGAATTGTAAGTACTATCCCTTTTAAACTGAAATATGTTCCTTATTCTGAGATGACAAACAGTTGCTCATCTCTTTGAATTGTAGTTGGGTTTTCTTGAATTTGTGGTAGATGAAAAAAAATATAAAAAATTGATGATTAATGACTGAAGAATACTGTAGGAGACAGCTGGAGCCCTGCTGGCAGTGTCTTCTCTAACAGGAGAATTTGAGTCAGTTTCAGTGAAGTCTGACATGGAGATGATTCAAAGATACTAGATCCTTTCAAACTTTGTGTAGGTGGTCAGGAGGATGTCGGGCAAGGGGAGAGTGAGAAAAACAAACAAACCAAACAACAAAAAACCCAAAGCAATGAATAGTTTTCATTAATGTGAGAAGTGCAGCAGGGAGATGGGAAAATCCAGGAGTAGCGAAGCTTCCCTTTTCGGTTTGGTCTGCTGGCTAATTGGTGTCTGCATGTTAGTCAAGACCTTTGTGGCTTAGAGCCAGCTGAAGGAAGTAATGCTGCTTGTCAGGTCCCTAACAGGAATTTGAGGAGGGGGACCAGACTTTACTCATTCTATTTACAGAATAGCTTCTTCTAATAAAGGGATTTTTAGACCTAATAGTCATAGGTAATTCTCCTTTATGTTCTTACCCTGGCATTCTGGAATGAAATCATGGCGGTTTGCTTAATACTGTAAGGTAGAAAAGTTTGGAGTGTATTTCTAGGATTATCAGAATGTTTAGTTACACTAGTGTTTTCTTTCCTTTTCTGAGATTGGGATCCTTTCATTTGAATTAGGAATAGAATGGTGTCTAAT
Organism: Chloroceryle amazona; assembly: GCA_027560015.1. NCBI lineage: Eukaryota > Metazoa > Chordata > Aves > Coraciiformes > Cerylidae > Chloroceryle > Chloroceryle amazona. The sequence goes on from JANHFX010027900.1 coordinate 1,348, forward strand.
ACATGCCATGTTACTGGAATTGACCCAGTTTTACAGTGGTTCAGATACCAGGTTGTAACTGGAAAGACTCTGCTTCTCTCGGCCAAACCAAAACCCAGGTCTTACATGTGAACAGAATGAGGGGTGTGTCAGGGCTGTTATCCCCTTGTATTAAGGGGAGGAAGAAAAGAACACAAAATACATAAAATTTGTGAGGAGAGATTGGTAAGTAATATCTGCATACTGCTCACAGAAGCTTGTAATGAATCTGTTAAAAACATTTGTTGCAAATTATTTCTCTGGGGTACATTACCTGCCCCTGATCAGTTTCATTAATTTTTGGAAGAAATTGAGAGCAGGCTGACACATGCAGCTAAAATATTTAATGAAGATTGAAAGCCTAAGGTGGGGCATTACTTGTCTCAACAGCAGCGCAACTGATTTCATTTAATTTTGGGCTGTTAAAAGCCATCAGGTATCTGTGAAAAGTGACAGTTAATAACTCTTAGCCTCTCTCCGCACTTCTTAGGATGTCAGCAGATGTAATGAACTCTTGAAATTAAGTTGTGCACTGGCAGAAGCTTGTCCTCAGGCTAATGCTGTTTTTGGCAAACCTGATTTTAGTAAGGTAAGGAGGTTGGGTATCTGTGGAGTTTGTTTCTCACTTGGATGCAAAAACCTTAATTCTTTGCAACCATTTTCTTAGGAATTTTCTTGATCTTTGATTATGCTGTGGGTTATATTCTCTTAAAATCTGTTGTATATTCTCTTAAAATCTGTTGAAGAACTGCTGGATTTCTTAAAGAAAAACACTTCTTTTGTGAGAGCAAGTTTAAATCTTTCTGACTTGAATTATGCAACCATAGGTTATTTTTTAATGCTCAGGAAATATTACAAGAAGGTAATGTATAGAATGCAGAATTCTCTTTTGTTGCCCACTATACATTATGAGTTAGGTTTAACGAGAGCAGTGCTTTTTCAGCGAAGCGGTACTTTGCTCCATCTCAAGAGGTGCAGAATATCTTAAAAAAAACAAACCCTGTAATGTTAAATGCTCTGAGCAAAGTACTCTTCAGATGGTAACAAAGACATATTTAACAGCAGGCAAGCATAGAAACAGTGATGGCAAATTGTGGTTTTGTGTGTGAACTTCTGATGGCTTGTTGCAAGGTAAAGTTTAAATAAAACGATTTGCCTGAGCTGTTTGTATTGTGTGCAGGTAGATTACCTTCTACGTTCTCCTTCAAAAGGAAGAAAGTGCACCAAGAGCAAATGCAACATGTTTGTGGTGTGACTCGCCTGTTCCTTTGTTGGGCTTAGTAAGATGTTAGTGTCAATCAAGTGTTGTAGCAACATATTAATGGAAAAGCTGCCAGTCTCCTGTGTAAAATGCTGGTGGTTTTTCTAGCTGCAGAATTTTCTTCGAGCTGTTGTGTACAGGGTTATATTTTTGAAGCATTAGCATATATTTTTATGAGATGGGATATCAAATGCAGTACTTTGTTTTCCTACTGCATGTAGCAGAATGTGAAAATAAGATTTGTAATGTATTACAGATACTTTTTTGAGGTATGCTCATATTTTCAGAATGCTGGTTTTGATCTTTATTTTTTTCCTAATTTTCAGATTTATGGTGGTTGTTTTTCTGAAGATAGATGTTGGTACAGATGTATGGTACGACAAGTGATCAACAATGAAAAGGCAGGAACCATTTTTTCTTTATTTTTTCTTAAGAAGACTTTTATCATGTATCAGTTCTACATGCAGGAAGATAGGAAAAAATGCAACTCCTTTTAAAACTTGCTATGTGAATGCATTTAAACACAGTGATTATACATGTGGTACACAAGTTCAAGTGACCTGTAATCGTGACAGATGCTGGTGGAAAGACTGGCAAAACATGACTTGAAGGGCTGTTTGTATCTCTTGATAAAGAGATTCGCGAGTGGTAGCTAATGTTGTTAAGCAATGTAGTTTACTTTCAAAACTTCTGAGTGGTGTAAATTCAAGCCTTTCTGTGACTTGTTAGCACTGATGCACATCACCTGAAAGCATTTTTCATCTGCATGAGGCTGATACAGAAGGCTAGTAGTTTCTGTCTAAAATGATAACTTCTGGACAGGCTGGTAGGCATGGAAACATTAGGTTACATATCTGTCCATTGAAGAAAGTCTTTTATCTTGCTCCTTAATTGTAGCACTTGGGGGGGAAAACAGCCTAGAAAACCCAAAACCTAACAAAAACAAACAAAAAACCCAACCGTCAGGAAAGATCTGTTTTGTTACTTAAAGTTTTGTTGCTAAGCTTTGACAGGTGCGACTATAAATATTCCTCTAACTCCATTCCTTCCTCTGAAGTGTGTCTAGGCTTAGTATGGAAGATTCTGATCTCTGCAATATGCACGTGTGTTAAAATGCTTACATTCTAGTAGTTGTCCATGCATTTTTCTGTAGGAGGATTGATTGTGTAACCTCTGCTGATTTGTATTATCGTTGCAGTGTCAGGTATTGTACATTGACTATGGAAATTCTGAGGTTCTGAATAGATCAGACATAGTTGAAATCCCAGCAAACTTGCAACATCCGAGTGTTGCCAAGCAGTACAGACTCTGGGGACTGCAGATACCAACTGATCAGAATTTAAACATGTTTGACCAGGTGAGTAACAGACTTGAAAGCATTTCGGTGATCAGATCTGTAACATGCTACCAAATGCCAGCACAGTGTTACCAGGAGGAGCTGAATGCTTCACTGTGAAGGTAGGGCATGTTGGGAAGGACTGTCCGATCTGTTGCCCTGAACATACTCTAGAAACTAAAATGGTTTTGTCAAAAAGAGTTCAGGTTGTATGAGGGGTTGATATTTGGAGTACACTTTTGCCATCTTCAGAGCCTCTGATCTATTTCCGACTTACCTGACATGGAGGGATCAAAAGTGCCTCTCCTTTGATCACAAAACCTGTGATAAACTCACTTACATCTATGAGCTGCTTGAATGCTGTGTGCCTGTATACTGTACAAAATTTTGGTCAGGAGAGAGGACAGCAATTTACCTTCTATGGTAAATGTGAGTGGTAGTAGAAGCCCAGTTACTCCTGGCCACCAGTGAATGTGGCAGGCTTGGGGACTGCTGCAAACAGGACTGGTAAAAGCTTTGAGCCCTTTTGAGTGACTCTGGTGACCCTTGCCTGAGTTTTACTAGTGACAGTCTCCCTTTCCAGGACACCACTTGCAGTCTTAATGGCATGCTTCTTCAAGGCTTGTCACTGGTGCTGCCTGAGCTTCACCACCACTTATGGCTTGGGAGCAGTGGTTGCAGGAGGAGGAGGCGGCAGGAAGCAGCTTGTCCTTTTTGCCTTGTTGTATCCCTCTAAGTTAGAGGAAGTCCTCTGTTCCCTTGTGTATGGTCTCCTTTGTAGTCCTACAGACAATGCTTAATGAGATTACTTGACAGATGAATATTGCTGTTCTCAAATCCTTGGGGTTTTGTTTTGTTTGTGGGTTTGTTTGTTATTTTTTTTTTTTCTTCAAAAACCACAATTCTTGTTGATTGAGCTAAAGCTTTATTTGCTCATTCTGTGCAGCTTTCCGGTCTCCACCCCTTTCATTCTTAATTTTCAGCAAAACCAGCTTGTTTTCAGAAGTGTGGGAGGCGGACAACGTGTGTCCTGGTTTGCGTGAGAGCAGAGCTGATTCTGTTTAGTGATTTTACTTTTCAGTTCTTCTAACTAACTGCAGTGTCTGAAGTTAGCAGCCTGTTTGCACAGAAGGGTCTGCTGCTGGCCGTGATAACACCCCATGGTCAGAGTTACTACCAAGGATTGGTGTGTAGACCAAGGCTGCTGCTGGATCTTGTATACCACACAGGGGGTGCAGGAAAGTGAAAGGCTGCACCTGCAGGAGGAGCAGTCAGGGGCAGGTGACCCCAAACTGACCAATGAGGGATTCCATCCCATAGATGTCATATTTGGTATAAAGCTGAGGGATCTGGAGGGTCTCTGTCTCTTCTCCCCTCTTGGACTGCTTTGCCAGTTTTGCTCAGCTTGGCTCAAGTCCTCTTTCAGTTCCTTCCTCGAAACACCCAAGGAGGACTCTGTCCATTCTGCCTTCGATCCCAATCGGTGTGTTCCTGAATCTGGTAGCAGAATCCAGCTCCTGAACCCAGCTTCCATCTGCAGCGGGGCCTGGTCTGGGACTCCCCTGGTGCCTGCTCCACAACATCAGTGGTGATGGTGATGTAATTACCATCAGGGGGGTTGGGTTCCATACTGGCTTTGTATATATTTGTACATATTTTATTATGATGATTATTTTAATTGTCATTAAAGCTGTTCTAGTTGCCCTTTCTAATCGCTCAGTCTCTCTCCCTTAGCCACTTTCCCTTCCCCTTTGGGGAGGGAGGGGGGGTTAACAGCATCTGTTACTGGTCTAAGGGGCTGCCCTGACTCTAAATCATGACAACGTGTTAATAAAACTTTCTCCCAGATGTCTTGTGAAAAGTCTTCAGCACATTCCCTAGTCTTCCAAAATGGATTTTCTTTGATATTATTGATGAAACTGATAGCTACCAATTCTGGCGTTTCCCAATGTCTAAATGAGTAATTTCAATAATACTTTGTTGCTCTGTTCTGTTTCAACTTCTGGACCACTTACTGAAAGGCTATTAATGTAATACTTCAATTTTTTTTTCATACAGTTTTTTTATGATACTGTTAAATAGTTGGTCTGGTAGCCTCTAAAATTCTTGGGTAACCTGGTCACCAACTTCTGACGAGAGTCAATGGGATTTTGGATGTATGTCACTTATAAATGATACTGAGTCATACGATTCTCAAATGATACTCAGTGCTGAGCACTGAGGGAGAACTGCCGGTGTTGGAAGTCCAGTGTGGTATTGAGAGTGATTAGATCAGGTACAGTTGTAATTACACAGATACAACATTGTTTCAGATTAAATGTGTTAAACATAAGCTTTACCTATATAGCTCTTTGAGTTTTGATCTTAAACACGTCCTCTTTTTCTCGGAAGATGGGTGATTTTAACTAAGTGTATACAGCATCCAGTATGCAGCTTCACTGTATTTTTATTTTACAGGGGAAAAAGTTCTTGAGCAGCCTAGTTTTTGAAAAAAAAATAAGAATACGTCACAAAGCCAAGCAAGAAGATGGTACCATTATTGTTCAGGCAGAAGATGCAAAAATAGATATTGGAGAAGAGGTGGCCAAAGCAGGGTTTGCTGAAAAGTGCACATCTTTAGGAAACACTAACGATGTGAAAGAGGGAAAAGTAGATGTCATGCAAAACCAACATCGGAAGACAAAAGTTTCGATTCCACTGTGGCTAAACAGGTCTAATCATGTGCAGTGCAGCACCTCAGGAGGGCGTTTTGACCAAGTAACTGCTGGAGCAAGGAATCAGAATACTGGAAGGCGTATGTTTGCCCCCAAGTAAGGCAAGACGTGTCATAGAAAACTTTAATGGTCTGATTTGGTTAGTTGCTGGGATGTGGGTCTATGAGAAGATGGAGGAGGAAATGAGTCTCTAAAATAAAGAGCTGAATTACTGTCTTTCCAGCATCAAGTAATAGTGGTGCTTGGTGGAAGGAAAGTATTTGTGAGTCTGCGTGTCTGTGTGTGTGGTGGTGGGCACTGGAATGTTAATCTGTAGAAAACTGGTCATTGGAGTTGTTGCTGGTTGGATAGATTGTTCTTCCTCCTTTCATTTCCAGAGACAGGCTGTTCTTATCTATCTTAAGACAAGATTGTGAAAAAGAAGGAAAGGGGAGCAGTAGTAAGCAGAGAAGATACTGGGAAGCTTAGTTGAAAGTGTAGGTTGCAGGACATAAGGCCTTTAGCAGATTTTGCAGTGATAGGCAGTGTGGTGATGTGTTTCAGCATCTGTGTAGTTTCCATAGGCTTATGCTTGAGACTTCTTGTAGGTATCCTCTATTTATTTATCTCTACTAAAACTTGCTGGACAAAATGTGGAGTGTAAAAGTATACTCACCTATCGGGACATGCATATTTTGCTGATTTATTTTTGTAGGAATGTGACAATGTGGGCTTATAGCAAATAAAGCCAGCAATCACAGTTTGAAGGGAGATTAAGCGTTAGGGGATAATGGTGTCTCTGCAACTTGTAATTACATTGACAGGAGGTGGTGGTAAGTTGGCAATTACTGTTGTCAGAAATCTTTTTAAAGTGTCTCGTACTACAGTTGGTAGCATTGCCATGGCAACAGGCTGCTGAGGAAAAAAATGTTTGTGGGTGGGAAAGATGGTAGTTAGCATTCAGAAAGTTGAGGTGGTGTTGGTATGTTCTCCAAAAAAACTTTAGTATTTGCTAATGTTCCATAATTTGAACATTTCAATGACTCTCCTGATGGCATGCCCTGCCACATTCCAGCATGGTATCTAAATCTGCTTTACAATTATATCAGTAAGGCAGGTTAACATGCTGTTAACAAATACTAATATGAAATGCTCTTCAAAAAATCTAAACTTACAGTAAGTTATATGAATTATTTTTATACTGTGATCTGCTCTGTTTTCTGAGTTATAGATATGCCCCGAACATGAATTTAATTTATTTTGTGGTGTGCACTGTTGAGATACCTTTGTGTACAAAGCTACCCTGACTGGCCTGATCAGCTAGCAGATTCTCTACTGGCTGTCTGTATATTTTGCACAGCAGGCGTTTTTAGGGTGGTATGTCTGTGAAGGAAATTGAGAAAGAAGAAAGCTGGGAGGTAACTGAAGTCATGCAGACGAGGAGAAAGTTAATGTGGGGTCTGGTGGAACTTTGGTACTGTACTGTACCATCACAGTACTCTGAGACAGATGGCTTCACATCTTTTCTTCGTTATAAAATTAACTTTAAGGTTAGTGTTTTGGATCTATATTCTAAAAGTGCTTTGGCTTATTTAGTAGATAGATTTGAAATACAATGGACCTTGACTTCTCTGGGTGTGTAGTGTGGTGTCATAGATGTTTTTTGGATGGGAAAAGCATTTAAGTTAGTGATCGTAAAAACATATAACGGGTTGTCTTCAAATGATGTGCAGCTTTTGTTGGTATTGTGTAACAGTCTTTGTCAAGTGGCATAGAGAGGGATACGCATTCTGAAGAAGTAAAGCATAATTGTGTAGGTGCCTTTATAGTGTTTTTGAGATGGCATTCTGTAGTCATTACTGAAATAACAATAGCATGAAACAATACATAATGTGGTTTTGTTTGTGTTATTTTCTGCAGGGTTTTGTTTTTTTTTAATTATTATTATTTTAATTAATTCCCCTTAATTTTTAAAGGGAAAAACTACTCACTTCTGCCTCAGTGCCGGACACAGTCTTTGCACAGGTAAGACCAGATCAGAAGCTATCTGAAGATGAAGTTCTCAGAAGGGAGAATAGAAATCTCCTGCAGAGACAGAAGGAACTAGAACTGAAGGTTCAACTGTTGACGTGTGAACTTCAGGTATGTGGAAATGTGAACAGAATGCTTCTCTCCTTGTGTTTCTGACGATGTTTCTGTTTTACGGCTTCATTGTACTGCAGTTCAGCTGTGCACTGTTGTCTGGAATACAGAAGGATTAAAGTGGTTGAGTGAAGACTCCTGTTGCCCTGGTGCAGGGAGGTGCTGTCAATGTGTGCTAGCAGGCATTTCACAGGCCGGGTTGGACCTTAGCTCCCCTTCATGCATATACTGACTTGCCACCATGCTTGATGCAGCTGATGGTTTGGGTGTACATGCTCAGTTTGAGTGTGGAGCTTTGTACTTTGTGGTTAATTTTTGTATAAGGATATAATCCTTGCCTTTTTTCACTTGCTTGGAGGCAAAACCAGCTTTCTGTGTGTTGGGCTCGAAGTTCCTAAACATCACAGAATCAGGAGCTGTGGAATTTTAGAACTGGATAGAAAATGTTAATTCCTCAATTGCTGCTTAATAGAAAAGATGCTTATGCTTCTTTCCAGGAGAAGTTCCTAGCACTATCTGAGAAATACAGTACTTAATTATCGATAGGCTTAAAAATGCTGTGAACGGTTTTAGGTGTGATAAACAGCAGTAGTAAGAAGAGATCGTGTGAAGGGATGTTATAGCTGCGGGAATTCAGAAAAATGTTGTATAAACTCCTTAAGTCTCCAGATATGAAAGGAAAATCTGACGTGTAAATCCCTTTGCCCCCAAACCTGAGTTTGCACATAGCTGTTTCCTTTTTCTTTCTTGTGGAATAAAACTACTCCTAACCAGCTTTGCTGCTTGGTTACCTCTACTGAGAACAGCTGTGTTTCTACATATACTAACCTGTCATTGCACAGACTCCCCATCCACTGAAGACATCATGTTTGTGCACTTCCATGCAAACTAAATTAACAAGCAACAGAATATGTGTCTATAGCTAAGAAGAAAATATTTGAATGCAAGGAATGTTTAGAAGCATTTCTTATATATATGATGATTTTTTAAAAAAATGTTTTCTCCAAATTTTAGTTACTTTCTTGTGTTGAATGCAAGTAACTACTTTGAAAGTAAAGGTTGTGGATATTCTTTTAAATAATAAAATATTTGCTTCCTGCTAAAAACACTACGATAGGCAATGATTTCTTTTAGATGGGTGGCGGCTTTGAGGAGTACTTATAAAAAATAAATAAATAAATCAAACCAAACAAAACCCAGAACAACCCAACTCTCAATCGTGTGACTTCAGATGCTCATCCACAAATACAAAACTGTTCAAAACTGTTTACATTTTTTTTTCCTTTTTGTTGGTGGATTTGTTGTGTGGATTATTATTTATTGTTGTTATTAATAAGTATGTTTTAAGTCTGAAAGGCTAACACTTTCTAAAGACTGTTTCATTACCTAAAATGGAAAAGGCATGGTGTGAGAGGAAGAGATTTTAAATTTAGGTTGCCTCTTGCGGAATACAATTTGATGTGTTGTGTGATGTGTTGATGTGTTGGGTCAAGAATACTGCTTATTTTGTTTTAAGAATGTTCCACGTAGGAACGTCAGGATGGTTGTACATAACAGTGAGAGTTCTTGTCTTCCAGCAACACTTTGAAGTGGTAGTGATGGGAACAAGGAGTTTAATGAGGTCCTGGACTTGATTTCCCTGAACTAATGGGTAGGCATTTTTTAGCAAGGGAAGAAAAAATTTTGTGTTATCTGAAGATTTTCTAGCAAATGGGGAATAACTGAGAAATACACTTGGAACACATTGCTACTGAAATGAGGGAGGAAATGAATCCTTAACCTTTAAGAAGCTACTAAAGAAAAGATTATTTTTTTTTCTTATTGGCTTATGTATCTCTTTAGGCAGTTTGTTAGTGTTTTGAAGAGGGCCAGTTCTGTGTATGTGTGCATGCAGGTATATGTTAGTCTGTAGCTTCTGAAAGTCTAAACTGTGCTCTGCATGTTAAAGTAACCTTGGCTGACTGTTGGGACTGTTGATCTGTCCTTTTCCTCTGTTGAAACACTGCTCCAAAAATGATAAATAAATCAGAGAGAGAAGGAAGCATCCAGGAAAACTGCTGAAAGCTCCGAGGAAACCCTGCGTACTTACATTGGAATGAAAATGAGAAGTTTGGCTGCTAAGGTGAAGGCAGTAAAAAAAGTTAGGTATGTGGTATTTTTTTCTAAAATAGTGCTATTTATCATTGCCCCACTTATCTCTTGAAGTTATGCATGATTTTTTTATTTCCCAAAAGATTTGTTTTGTTAATTTTCTATGAAAAATGTAGTGCTGTGTTGTTGTGTGTAGTGATGGATAAGTTTGGTAAAAGATGAATCCCTTTGCATTCTAGCCAGCCCTCAGACATTAGGGGGGCTTGGGGTGTCTGGACGTATCTCTTAATAGATACAGCAATGATTCCTGTGCCTGTAGCTCTGACACAGAGTGCACGAACAGCCTCTCTGCTCTGGGTCCAGTCGTGTTCAAAAGCAGCAGTCAAGTGCCCACTTTATTTCACCTGCAATGTACACGGATTCTTTAGGACTGCCAGTGATGAATGCACTAAGCTGCAGAATAGCTGTGTAGCTCTAAATTACTATTGCAATCACGAGCTTAATCTCCACGGTTGCAGCTGAGGTCACAAGTCTTACCAAAAGGCATCCTTTCTGGGGAGGGTGAGCAGGACAAACTTGTCAATCTGTCCCTACAATTCAGTTCCAAACTCTTGTCCCCCAGATCACATATGGGGATGTGAAATAGGAATAATATTTATACCTTGTTTGTGACTATTGTGCAAAGTGTGAGGGTGGGACTGTGGTCAAGCCTTCAGCAGTGGCACAAAGCGTTCATGACTTCCTTCGTAACTTTTGCGAGAAGCAGGTAACTGCTGTGATATGCGGGAGGCTGGGGTAAGTGGAGGAGTGGGTCCATGCAGTCTTCCCTGCATTCCATATTCCTCATCGGTGCCGTGAGAACACATACCACTGGATATTCACCCAGCCTCCAGTTCTGTCTGTGTCACCATCTGTTAATCAGCAGTGTTGAGCTTTGCAATTTTCAGTTGATTTGTGCTTCTTCTATATGTGCAGAGGGGAGAAGTGCATGTTGGAATTGTGTTGCCTAATTCTCCATATTTATCAGATGACTTAGGTTTACTTCTGCTCCTTTATTGTAGCTGTTGCAAGAAGAGCTTTCAATTCCATCTCCAGGGAAGATGTTAATTAGTAAATGCAACTAGTTGTTACAAGTACCTGTGTAGTCCTAGTTCCGTGGGTATCTGTAGAGTTGTGAGAGGTGTATATCTTTGGGTAGCCCAAATTCACCTTCTAGTTTTATAAGAAGGGAGAAGACTGAAGTGGAAGGAGATTTGAAATAGAAATGACCATCAGTTCCTTTAAAAGGGAATAGATACATTGGTACATGTGTTCACGGAAGATGAATTAAAAAAAAGCTAAGGGAGGAAGTAGGACAAAAGTGAAAGAAAAAGCAGGAGAGAATTTCCATGTACAGCCTTGTCAATACATAGGTATAATGAATGCATTTTTTGGGGGAAAGAACCATGAAATATTTAATAGCTGAATAAGACAAAGTGCTGCTTCTGTCTTTTGAAGGAAACTAGGTTATTAACATGGCAGGTGGCATCTCAAAAATGGTTATGTTCAGGGGGTGTGAATAGCATTGATTTTTAAACTGCTTGAGTTCTGGGGAAAAAAATTCCTGGTAAATGGTAAAATGTTGTCTCATCCTTACAACTAGGCACGCAAAGAAGAGCAACAGTTTTGAGGAGCAGCTCTCGAAAGCCATAGAAGTGATTACAGAAGGATGTCTCACTGTTCCGTGTTCCTTGGAAAAATTGCAGAAGGCTTGGACAGAGTATGAGATAGCTCAAGAGAGGATTCGGTCATGCAGAAATATGGTAGGTTGGAATTATTTCGGGAGGAGGGAGGCAGCCTCTTCTCACTTGTCCTATCACAGAGCACAAGGGGGAATGGATATAAGCTGGAGCACAGGAAGTTCCACCTCAACATGAGGAGGAGCTCCTTTACTGTAAGGGTGACAGAGCACTGGAACACACTCCCCAGAGAGGTTGTGGAGTCTCCTCTGGAGATTTTCAAGACCCACCTGGATGTGTTCTGTGTGACCTGTGCTAGATTTTGTATGATCCTGCTCTGGCAGGGCAGGGGTTTGGACTCTAAGATCTCCAGGGTCCTTTCTAACCCCTGACATCCTGTGAACATAGCATGGAAACATCTGTCCTTTGCTAGATATGTTCAAGGCTTTGCTACTGCTGATGTATTTGTGGAGTGTTATTTTTTTTTGGTATTAAACCTAAAATTTGACACCCTTGATTTTGTAAAGAAATATAAGGAAATCAGAACATGGTAGCTAAAAGGTTTTTGTTCTGTAATAGAGACTGCTTCAGCTGTGCTGCTGCAGTGTCTCTCTTCAAAACCTTTTGTTAAAGCAGCACGCCACTGCTTAGAGTAGGCTTCCCTCCTATGGGCAGGAGTAGGGAGAGCATACGCAGATGTGGTTGTGGAGGAAGGTGGACTTGTATAGAGGAAAGCTGCCATCTAGTGCAACTTCTCTGCAACCACAGATCTGAAAAGGCCTACCTGGGGACGTAGCCATAGCTATGGGTAACGATGGGTGGTTGTGTGCTGTGTCTCTTGGGTGTGGTGATGCTGCTTTTGGGACTGGGAGGGTTCCCCGATCTGTGGCAGGCATTGTGGCAAGGCAGGGAAGGGATGGCAGTTGTGCATCTGGGAGAATGACAACAAATGTGTTGTGACTATTTGCAAGCATTTTAAATGTGTTTGTTCAAGAAGTGTTGCTGTATTACACTGAATTTAACAGTTGTGAAATGGACTAGAAAATAACCCCAGTAAGCTGTGGTTTTGTTGCTTGTGCAGGGAAAAGTGGTCCTGATCCCACATGAAATAATAACAGTTGTAGTTTTCTGGAGATTGTATGGGGTGGCTGAACTCAAGTGTGTCTGTAAGCCTTGTTGACCACAGCAGACAAGTAAAGCAAAGAATGTCTTGGAACATTTTTTTACATTTTGTCATCCAGTTTTACTTTGACCCAGTTGGACTGGGGGTAGAAGGAAGCTCTTAAAATAGGCAAGAGTTGGGATGGATGCAGATACAGTGGTGTGACTGGGGGGAGTCTGGAAGTGTTTATTCAGTAGAGGAGATGGTTGGTGCCATTAAGGTGGCAGTGTGTGTGATGTTTTGTGGAGCTTAATTTTGAGTTGCTAGCCCCAGCAAGCAGCACTCTTCCATGAGAAACATCATAAAAAGAGGTTAACTTCTTGAAGAGTCGTTTTTTTCTGTTAGACTAATTTGTTGGAATATGTTAGACAGTCTGGACATTGCCACCCATTTCAGTTGTGAATGGCTAACAATGAAGTCATGTCTGCATGTTGCATTGTAGTGCATTACACTGCCACTAATATTTGGAATACTGCTGATAGGAGCCTACAATGCTATGCAACTTCTGGTAGCTTCACTTGTATTTGTGTAGCCCTCTGTTTTGTGTTGGCAAAGTGTGGCCTCACACTTGGCTTGAAAATTTTTGTTCAGAAATCAAGGCCATCATCCAATCCCATCATCCCCGCTCCCATTCTGATATTGTTCCTGGTTGCCTAAACAAAGGTCTAAATGGATGGTGGCATGAAATCTTTTTACTTTGACAGCATGCTGTTGTGGACAACAAAAAAGAAAACACCTCCTATCTGAAGAGAAGTTGTCACAGCAGTGTCACAAATATTTTAAACAGGGAAAAACAAAGAAGGCAGGAGTTCTGCTAGATACCAGGTATCCCCCTGAGTGCTGCAAAGGGTATGCAAGCAGGAATGTGTTTGGAAGTGTAGAGCTCCATGAAGAACTAATTGAGTTTTCAAGATAAATTGGTATCAGCTGGAAGCAGGGCAATTTTTGTGGAATTTGTTGTAAGTATTTTGAAGACTTTGTGTCAAGGTTTATGGTCAGGGCAGTCTGCTAGACCTATAACACTTTAACCCCCCTCCATCCACAAAGGGAAGAGAATGGGAATATGGGAGAGAGAATTAGTGATCAGAAAAGAAAGATAGAACCACTTTAATGAAAATAATAATAAAATGGAGTATGTATAAATACATACAAAACCAGTATCAACCCTGTCACCACTGATGCTGTGGAGCAGGCACTGGGGAAGTCCTAGACTGGACTCCGCTGCAGATGGGAACTGTGTTCAGGAACTGGGTTCTGGGACTGGATTCAGGAACACACAGATTGGGATCGAAGGCAGAATGGACAGAGTCCTCCTTGGATGCCGGCAATGGGAGAACTTGACCCTTGTGACCCCTCTGCTTTATACCAAACATGATGTCTATGGGATGGAATCCCTCACTGGTCAGTTTGGGGTCATCTGTCCTGTTGTCTTCTCCCTGCAGGTGCAGCCTCTTACTTTCTGCACCCCCCATGTGGTACACAAGATTTAGCAGTGGCCTTGGTCTGCGCACCGATCCTTGGTAGTAACTCTGAAGATTGAGTGTTATCACACTTAGAAGCAGACAGTGGCTGTGGAAACATGTTAACTTCAGAAAGTGCAGTTAGAGACTGAGCTAAAAAGTAAACTCACTGAACAGAATTGTTCTGTTCTAACTCAAACGAGGACACTTGGGTAGGTGAAGGGTACAGAACAAGAGTTTTGGTGGAATCATGCTAGTGCTACAGTACCACAAAGATTGTCTTGTTTTAATGTGCAATGTGATGACTGAACATTTTTTTTTTTCCTGAGAATCATTTTGATTTTTAAAGGTTTTTTTTTTTTATGTGCTGTATAACATGGCATATAATTTTGGCTACTGTCTTCTCAAACACAATAAGCATCCAGGATGCACACAGGAAAGGGGTGTGCTTGTTATTCTGTCATCCCTATATAAATTATATTGACTGTAGATAGGCTAACAGATATTTTTTGATAGTGCAGCCAGGTATGTTAATGTCACTAACTTTGATTCCTGCTCAGTTAAAATGAGGTACATGTAAATCCAGTGTACAAGAAGCCCAGTGAACCCGAAGACACGGATAAAATAGCTGACTATTAAACTACAGCAGACTGTTTAACTCTGCTTAATCTGTCGACCTAGCCATCAGAATTGGTTTTACTAAGTTAAATGTCACTGTGCTGTTGTCTAAGCAATGTGCTTTTCCCTTAACCTCTCTGGATTGCTGATGCCCTCTCTTGCTGTCACGTGCCTCCCTTGTTTGTAAGCTCTTGTGAGGGAACATCTTTTCTTACTTTGGGGGAAAGCTGGTGCATCTTAAATGGATATCACAGGTGTGACTAAAACAAAGTTTGAGTGCAGAGTAGATGACATTATTTCAGTTTCCATTGTATATACTTTCTTACTTGGTTTATGCTGGTTAAACTGGGTCTCTCTACTGGATACTGTCCTAAAAATGAAGATAGGCAACTGAACATTTGTTCTTAATAAGGTATTTATGTAGTGTATATCTTGGAAATGTTAAGAAGATAATCAGTGGACTGAGACAGTACTGGGCATAGTGTGCATGAAAATAACAAAGATGGTTCTTCTGGAATGGAAATAGTAAAAAGTATATTCAAAACTAATCATAGAATTTGATGTAAGTTCTGTGTTCAAATGGGAGGGTAGTGGTGCCAATGACTTAAATGCCTCTCCTCTCAAATGTTACTGAGAGGATGGCAGCTGTACTGATGGAGATAACAGGGATAATTAGAAGTTTCCCTGACTGCAATCCAGACAGATACTAAAAGTAAGAGGGTTTAATACAAATACTGACTTTTCAGACACTGTAGATAGTGTTTTGTGGATGTGTAGCTTAATTTATAATTTCAATTTAGAAACCTTTTGGAGACTGTAGTATACATAGTCAGGTTTTTTTTGTAGGAAGGATGAAAACATAACCATGGCAGTGTTTAAAAGGGGGGAACTATTCAATTGCTCATTTAAAAAACAAAAACATTGTGTGTGAGGATGGGATAAATAGTGTTTAATGAGGATGCTGAAGCCAGAGCTAGCTTTAGCTATTCTGTATGCTGCAAAGTAGTAACTTGCACTAATGGGAGCCAAAACATGGGGCCGAAAGTAGTAGGCGGCAATTAAAAATGGATTAGAATTTATTTGTGGAGGGGGAGGCCTCCCCCCCCCCCCCCCTGCAATATCACAGGCAGTTATACAACCCCAACACACCCCCATTTCAGGGCATGAGGCGACATTTACTTATTTTTTTCCTCCTA
>JANHFX010027900.1:17142-30626 GCA_027560015.1 Chloroceryle amazona
TGCGAAAGGTTTACGTTGCCTGAAGGGAGACAAAGAATGAGTGCAGAAAGAATAGGGGCTCATTTAAAAACGAATAGATATTTTTTGTGGAGGGGGAATCCCCCCCCCCCCCCCTTCTTGCTTATGAAGTCATTAAATCACACCAAAGAATGCACTGATGAGGTGATTGCACTGCACATATACTGCTCTTATGGACTTTCATAAGCATTGCTATAGTCATCAGGAACAGGATGGAAACATGGCTTGATATTTTGTACAACCAAGTCTGGTGGCAGTTTGGCTCCATGTGAAACTGGTATTAGTGCCATGGTTAACTCTTCTGTTCCTTTCTGTTCCTTTACTAATTTCCTTCCACACTAGCCTTTACAAGATTTTTTTTTTTTTTTTTTTTTTCCCAAGACTGGAACAGTGTATTATATTTACTTGACTCATTTTAGTTCTTTATTTTTGCATATAGGTGTAGAAGGGAATAGCAAATGTTTACAATAGGTGTGTAAAGCTATAACGCGGTTTTCCATGTTCGTATATATTTTCATGTTTCCATGGGCATGTTGGATTAAATCACTGTGAAAAGAGCACTGCAAACATGCTCCTGAGTCACTTGCTTCATCCATTTCAAAAGGTTTGGTTTTGGTGAGGTGGTTAGGTGCCTTTTCTGATAGGAACGTGGGGTTCCTCTTCTATTAGCAGAACTAATCCTGCCAGTCACTCAAGGGAAAGTTTGGGTTTGTTTCTAGAAAATTATATTAATATGTTTAATGATCTTACTGCAGATAATCAGCAGGGAGTTTACAGGTCACCTGTGTTTCCTGCTAGAAGACAAGGAAAAAATAGCTTTTTTTTTAATTATTATTATTATTATTGAGTACTGTTTTCCATTAAGAAATGTTTTGCAGTCTGACTTTGTGGGTGTAATTTGGTGTGTGTGGAAGTATAGACAATTAAAATTCTAACTTGTGTAATACAGTCAAAAACTGTGGGACAACTAGGACGTTTTGAGTTTACAGTGGCAATTAGGTCTCCAACTGTTAGCAGTCAGGCAGAAACTGTTTCTTTAGTTGTCTGATAATGTAGCGATGTTATTACTCTCTAAAGGATGCTGTATTTGTGCAAGGTGGTCGTGTTGTAGGAGTAGAGGTTAAAAGCAAAATTTGCCTTTTCATTCGTTCCTAGTCAGGCACATATTGTGCTATTCATACTTTGCAGGGATAAATGTCTTTTTTATTTATTTTCCCCCCCCTCTGGTGTCACTTTCCCCATTGTTTATGTGGCGTTTGAGTTGCTGACTTGCTTTTCCTTTTGTATAGGATGAAAGAGATGAATTGATTGCCAAGAGAGATGAGAAGCAGCAGAACTTGTATTCAGCAGTGGAAGAGTTAATTTTGGAAGTAGATCAACTGCCCCTGTCTGAGCGATCAATAACTTTACAGGTAAAGAGGTTGCTTTTATAATTTTTGATTATGAAACTCTGAGAACCTGTGGAGGATATTTCTTAAATATTAAAATGTTTTGTAGTTGGAGACCTCGACAGCAGCAGGTGAAGCTTTAGATAAGATGTCTGAGTTGAGTTGTACATCTGACACCTGTAGTTATCAGTGTTACTTGTGATCCTGGTCTCCTTCCTACATAGTTTGTTTCCAGCAGCAAGTTATTTAGATCCTGCATTTGAGCAGCAGTTTTTCTTTTATGGTACTGTGTTTGGTGACTAACAAGACTCCACAAAGCACGGCATAATTAGAAGACGACAGTTGTTAATGTGAGAACTTAAAGTCAGTGCAGTTATTCTGTAAATTGTGACTCGGGGTTTTGTGGTTGGATTATACACTTCCCTGTTCTTTTTTGTTAAGGTGGCTGTGTAGTTTGGATTAGTGTAGCAAAGCACAAAATGTTTAAAGCATTGGTTTGGTGGTGGTGTGGGTTTTTTTTTTTTTTTGTGGTGTGTGGGTTGTTGGTGGTTGGTTGTTTTTGTTGGTGTGGGTGTGTGGTGGTTGTTTTTGTTTTTGTTTGTTTGTTTGTTTGTTTTTAAACAGTAAGAGTTAAAGACTACAGAAACACATGTTTGTACCAAGAGTTTCTCATCCTCCCAGCCAACTCAACAAAGATTGGGAAGTAAAATAGCAAATAGGCTCCGTAGAGGCAGTAAGAACATTTGAAGAGGACTTTACCAAGAAGAACACTGAACTGGTGTTTCTGGCCTTTGCTATGAGAAATATTTCTTCTCTTCTATTTAACTTTAGAAATGTTACTTGCTTTCATTTTGACTGTGCAACTGTGTGTGGAGAGAGGAAAATGGTTGACGTTAGTTTGACTGCTGCTCTGTACAAATTCCAGAGATGTATTTGTCCACACATGTATGAGATTGAATTCTTAAGAAAAATCATCATGGTTACAGCCTGCACGTAGGTCTGTGTAACACTGGAGCAGCATTAGTAATGAAATATTCAAATTTTCATGGAATTACTTTTCTTATGAAATTGTTTTTCAATGCCATTCAAAAAAAATGTTTTGATACGCTTATTTCTTGGTTCTAGTCTGATACACAGATTGATGTCTAATTAGAAAAGGTACTGTATGGATAGCATTTCATGGCTTCCTGTCACTGGAGGACCCCTGTGGATCTTACTCCTTCAGACAGGAAAGTCGTAGTGTTGTATTGTATGTTTTTTTTCTGTTTTGTGTGTTTTCATGTGTGTCTTCAAAGGCTATACTGTGCTGATCCACTAGGTGGTGGGCCTTAAGCATCTTCTAGATAATTGTATTGTGGTGAAATTCTAATAGGTTTTGAAAATATTTGAAGGGTTACTGAAATGCTGCTAGATATGAATTTTGTGCTTCAGCTTAACTGTGTTGATGATCCCCTCTTGTATTAGGAGCTAGAACATCAAAATAGTTTTCTCAAGTAGGGAAACAGAAAAGTTTTTACCAAAGATCGGTGAGAACCTTGGTTGCGGTTCTGTAGAGCTGGAGAGGTTGTGCTGTGCTGTTTCATAGAGAAACAAATGTTTTTTTCCAGTGTCCCTCAGAAGAGCAGGGTCTTGGAAGCCAGTGGTCCTCTTACTAAGGCTGTGCATTGCAAACCTCTCTTGTGCATTACAGTTTTCTTCTGATTTACATTTTACACCTTCCAGTGAGAGCTGTTGGAGAAACTCAACTTGAGCCACAGCTGGGTCCATCTGGCTAGGACTGAAAAAAAACCCAACAAACCAGTTAGTGAGCTCTCTAAGTCATAATACTGCATCCGTTAAGGGGAAGGCCGAGAGTGTGAGCGTATGTGTAAGTTACTGTAGAGTGAGCTCGGGTGTGAGCTGAGCAGTTGTCAGCTGTTCTGTGTTAGCTGTCTGTAAGCACGTTTCCTCTGTCGGATCAATAGTGTGTAGTAGCTTGTTCTGCTCCTTTTGACTTGCCATGCTTAAAGATGGTGACTGGGACAAGTGCATGGGGGCCACTGAGATGTCTTCATATGGTAACATACGGACCTCTGAAGATCGAGTCCAACCCCCCTGCCAAAACAGGAAGACAGAGGGCAAGCCCCACAGGAACAGATCCAAGTAGGTTTTGAAAGTCTCCAGAGAAAGAGACTCCACAACCTGGGAAGAAATAGGATGTAACCAACAGGATTTTTTTTTCCTTGGGAACAGCCTGATAGTATTCTGCATGCAGATAGTATTCCGGCGTGACTAGTGCTATTATTTTTGTCAACAGGGTGTGGTACTGGATATGGAACTGTTACTGAGCACTTTTCTCAGTGCTGTTAACCACTTTTGTCTGCTGTTGAATGGGCTGATTTGTTGTTGTTCGGTTTTTTGGGGTTTTTATTTTGGTGTTGTGGTTTTTGTTTTTGTTTTTTTTTTTTTTCCCCCACTCCTTCAGACTGTTCCTTTTGAACCTGACTTCTTCCTTACCATGACATTTTCTATCCATGTGTATCCTGGTATTTTAAAATACATCTTTTATAAAAAAACAGTACTAGAAAAATCTGTGGTGCATCTGAATGATTTAAATGGTGTCCAGAAATTTTAACACAAACCTTCTTCTTGTATTTGCTTATAGACAAGCATACTTATACAAAGCTTGCGTTGCCTGGCTCAGTTGGAAGTTGCAGTTTTAAACAATCAATTGTGCCGAATGATTGCAGGTCATTGTAGTACCTATTGTTATGAAAGTGGTTAAGTTAGAAATCACCTGGGTAAACTGGACACCCACAAATCCATGGGCCCCAGGGGTCAGTACTGGCTTCAGTCTTGTTCAACATCTTCATCAGTTTCCTGGATGAAGAGAGAGAGTGTACCCTTAGCAAGTTTGCTGATGATATGAAACTGTGAGGAATGGCTGGCACACCAGAAGGCTGTGCTGCTATCCAGCAAGAATTGGACAGACTGGAGAGCTGGGCAAAAGCAAACCTAATGAAGTTCAACAAGAATAAATGTATAGTCCTACACCTGGGGAGGAACAACACGATACACCAGTACAGATGAGGGGTTAACCTGCTGGAAAGCGGCTCCATGGAGAAGGACTTTGGAGTCCTGGTGGACAGTAAGTTATCCATGGAACAGCAATGTGCCCTTTTGGCTAGGAAGGCCAATGGTATCCTGAGGTGCATGAAGAAGAGTGTGTCCAGCAAGTCAAGGGAGGTTCTCTCCCTCCTCTACTTTGCCCTAGTGAGACCGCATCTGGAGTATTGTGAAATTTCTCTGAAATGCTGTTTGGTGTTATAATGTCAGGAAATGCTGTTTGGTGTTATAATGTCAGGAAATGCTGTTTGGTGTTATAATGTCAGGAAACATTTATGCTTTTGGTCACTGCACTGTGTCTGTAGAGCTAGGGCCCCGTTGTGGGATCATCAGGTATAGTTCTACAGAATTGGTTAAGCTTACTTTCACAGTACCTATGGCCCTTGGCAAGAGGAGGCTACTGCTGCCTTGTTCTGGTTGGTGATGGTTATGTCAATATATTTGGTTGCTCATATGATTTCTGTGTTTCAAGTGTCTAAAAGGCTCCTGACAAATGACTTCAAGTTCTGTCATACTGCCTTTCCGTAGTATTGGGTGTTGAGTCTGAAAGGACGTGAAGATGAAAATCTCTCTCGAGAGGAGAGATGTTCTTCGGTACTTTATTTCATCTACATTACCTAGAGGTTTTTTGGAATGGTGTGTGGTATTTAACTTAAATGTGCTGGGATCTGAGAAAAGAAAAAAAAAAAAAGTGAAACGTTGTATGTAAGCACACTATCAGCATCCTTTGTTGACTTTGTTTTCTATATTTGAGCAGGTCTGTGAGGAGCATTTTGTATTTTGCTCTGTGTTTTGATGTATATGGCTTTAAAGTCCAGTCCATAGGGAAGAAGCTAGAATACAAATGACTTCTTATGAGCAGTTAATCTTTTTGCAGTGTTTTTTTCCGTCCACGTTTTGAAGGGGGAAAACCAGGTTCTATGATTTCTGTGTGAGATCCTTTTCATCACTGCATTTTCTGGTAGGCATACTGCTACTAGATCTGAGAGGAAAGGGGAACATAAAATGTATTTCAGAGGATATAGAAAAAGCAGCTTTTGGAGTAGAAATAATTTTATGCCAGCAGGTAGTGCTAACTTTTTTTTAAGTGCCTTGATTTTTATAGGCTACTCTACTGTCACAAAATTCTTCTGTTTTGCAAACCTGTTTTTGTTTCACTTGATGCACAGGAAGTGTCTGCTTCTCTGGAGATGGTGTATGGTCAAAGTTCTGAAGCAGATGACTCTGAGGATGTATTTCTACAGTTCTTTAACTGGAAAAGTGTTAAAATGAAGAAATTAACTTGTGTCAGAAATGATACGGACACGGCCCTGCAAATTCTTGCTGACTGGTTTGGTGTTATCCTAAAGGTAAGGTGAACAGTCAGTATTATCTGTTGGTGAAAAAGATAGAAGTTTAATAGTGTATAACGGAGCTTGTGAGTGGACATTAGTAGGGACAACTATCTATGGCAGGGCAATTGTGCAACTGCTGCTATGTACTAAATGGCAGTGTTGAGGAACAGAGTATTAATTCACCTTTATTCTTGGTATACCTTTGCAGTGAGCCAGAGCTTATGCTTCTCAAGAAAGGATGTATTTTGTATACAGATCAATACTTCTATGCAAGTATAAATTTTGTAGGGGGGTGCTCTATCTGTTTGTTGTGTGACTGAAATGCTGAAGTCCTTTCAATTGGACCTTTGGACACAAAGACTTTGGATTTCAAAAGGTTTAGTTTATAAATGGTGATGAAAGATCACTGCAAAGAAGCAGCCAAGTCTAACTTGACATGATCTAGGTACAAGTTGCAGACAAATATATAATAGATTTTATTTATAACCTCTCCCCCTCCATCCCCTCTTGAAATGCTGAGTGTGGAGAGTTTATGTAAATAAATTGTCCCCTTCTATTGTCATGTCCTGCAGTATTTTCTGGAATACCATTCTAATGCTGTGTCCACGTCTCAGTTGTAGGAGGTTTGGAGCACTGACATTGAGTGTGTTTTATTTATCTTAAAAGGAGGTGGATGGTGGAAGTGGGTTACCACCCACTGAGTTTTGCTGGTAAAGAAAGTGCAGCATAGGGAGGTAACTTGGTAGCTCTTCTGTCTTTGTGGTTACTACCAGTGTTCTTCCTCAGTTTTGGACTCGGTCTTTCTAGAAAGACTGTAAGCTGCTCTCCATTCCTGCAGGTCCAGCTTCCTTGGTTTCCATCTTGTTGCACTTGTGTATAAATGTTTTCAGGTTGTCAGCGTAACCTTTCTGCCCATGTGCGTTGTACATAATCCACGAGGGTCATGCAAACAAACCTGCAAACAACTTTCTGTGATTTCTGAGTGCAATTCAGAGTGCTGTTCTGCATGGGTGAGACTCAAGTTTGTTAGTGTAGTGGTGGTTTGGTTTACCTGTTTCAATTCTGACCTTTTCCTCAAACAGTTCAGAGACACAGAGGATAATGTACAGACCTTTGTCATGGGTTAGTAAAGCACTGGCAGGTAGACCAAAGAAGAAAGTTTCTTTTATTCATTTTAATAATTTCAGCTTGTGATATGCAATTATTCTGTTGCAATTTAACTTCCAGCTCCTTTTTAAAAAAGTGTGCACAGTTGTTTAGCAGAAATGCTGCTTTGAGGAGTTTCCTCTCCCCTTATTTAAAATAGATACTCCTCTTCCTCTCTTTCTGAATCCAAATTAATTTTGTGTAGCATCAGTCAGAACCTACAATAAAAAGCAGGTCAAAAACAGACAAGGAAATGATGTTCAGAGACTAGACAGCTCCTTTCCTGTATTCAGCTCCAGGCTTTGGGGAGCAGCTTGCTGTTTGAACTCTGCACTGTTAAGCTTTGTAATTTTAGTTCCTTCAGGGTTAAGGCAATAATATTTTTGCTATCTTTAATGGTATACACGTGTTTGATAGGTAAATGGACAAGATGGAGTTCACTTTGTATCTTGCATATTAAATACAGGACCATATTTTCATTTTAGTTGCCAGTGTGGTATCTCTTCTTCTGCAGGTAAGAGTAACAAAACCTTTACTGAAAACAGCATTCAGTATAATTATAAGCTGATCTTACTAATTTTTCTCTGTCACCTTTTGTATCTTACACCTTGAAAATAAATTATTTCTGACTTATATGAAAACACAGAGGGTCTCCTGGTGAATCTTTAACCTTATTTTCACAATTGATAAACTGTGACATATAGATCCCAGGATGTGTCTTTATCTCAGGTAGTTCTATATAAGAATGGAAAGCCCACTCAGTTGTGAGACTGATGTATTGAGCATCTTGTATATCACTCTGTGGGCAGCACACATACTGTTTTTTGACATGAAACTCAATAGGAGAAGAATTTGTATTCTTCTGTGGTTTCATTTTTAGTAAGAATCTAAATTTGATAGGGAAAATAAAAAACCCAATTAAGGCAAGAATCAACTTTTCTTCTTGCATGGTTAATGTTAACTCTATTAATTCTAGAAGTCATTATGTCACTCAAGTGTGAGGCTGTTAAAGGTGAGGTCTGCCACAAATCCTGATTAGATTTCCAGTAGTGCTAACTCTTTATATTTCTTGCTTGGCTTTGCTGTCTGTTTGCTAAATTCTTGGTTTTCAGTTGCAATGTAATTTTTTTTTTCTGTTTGAAGTGTTTTGACCTGATGTCAGAAGCGTCTTCAGATGCAGAAGTAGTGGTTGGCAATGCGGATGAAATTCTCAGAAAGGTTGATTTTGCTATTTGTGAAGAACTGGATACTGAGTTAGAAGTAAGTTCTAATCATGCCTACTGTGTCATGAATTCTATATAATGTATACATCTTCGATTTAATTTTAAAGCTGTTCCTGGTACATCAGATGAGTTTTTTTGCTGTAAGGTAGCATTTTGTTTTTAATGGAAATGTGATAGAAAGTCACTTAAGTGGTTTCCTAGAGAGACAAGAAGGTGTTTTCCAGGCAACAGACAGAGGACAGCTTTGGATTCTAGTAATTTAGCTGTATGTATGACTGGCTTAACTGGGAAATACTGGGAGAACTGTTTCTTCTCTCTCTATGTGCAGAGGAGGTTTCTTTGAGCTGTACTGATTTGGTGCTTGTGTTGAAAATACAGGTGATGAAAAGTAAGTTCCTGTTTAAAATAATGGGGTTGCCTCTCTGGGTGAAGGTGTACAGATAAATTTTTTCCAGTCTTAAGTAATGAATAGACTTTAATCACTCTCATTTTTCATGAGACAAGTGTTCTTGCCTTACTAGTAATCTTCTTCTGTATCTTTTTCGCAGTTATTTACTGTTTCTGATAAGGATTTCCTCCAGTCTCTTTTGGTAACTCTCTGAGGTACTTGCATTGTCTCTGCAATGAGAGTCCCTATTTGCCAGAGAATGGTCATGTAGGCACAAGTAGGACCTGCCCTTTCATGTAGCATCATAGTAACAGCAAATCAGTAGCTTAGTCTGCTTGTGAGTGTTTTCTGTGATAAAGCCAGTGACTCTCATTTAGAGGAATAATTGCAGGCTTTAAGGCTTCGTATCTATTTCATTGTGCAATCATTAAAGTCTTGCATAGCATATGGAATATAAAGTTGGACTCTTGCATAGAAATGTCATCAGTTTTATTCTATTGAAACTGTTGGATGAACTCTTAGACTTGTCTTGTAGAATCTCTTTATCTTCTTGTCTTGTAGAATCTCTCTTGATAAGAGAGAAAAATCTGATAAATGGTTTATTTTTTTTTTTTTTTTGCATTAACAATGGAATTTCTTAGTCAAGGCTTTACATCTTAAATGTTGGTCTGTATAAATGAAGAATGACTGCAGTCTTTAATCTACCTCTCTGTGATTGAATCCAGGAACATGATGAAGCAGAGAAGGGAATAATAACAAGGGCTTACAACAAAGTTATGCATAAAATTTGTCAGGAGCAAAGTATGATTGCTGTCATACAGAGCAGATACTTGGCCAGTGTTGAGGTGAGTTTATGCCTTATTTATTTCTCTCACACCAATCTATGCTAGTAACCCTTTCTGACATAATTTCTTTCTGAGGGATGTCCTCTGAAAACTTCTTTATAAAATTCTAAGAGTATAATGATGATGAGAGATTGGCTGGGTTAAAGCTTAAGAATTCAAAGCTGAAATCAGATAGCCTTCAGGAAGTTTCTTGAATGCATTAGGCTAAAGCATATACAATAGAATGCTTGAAAACGTTCTATATTTATTTATTTTTTCCTTTTTCTCCTAGTTCAAAAAACACTTTGAGGAATGTCTGAATAGACGACCTGATATTAGCAACTTATTATCAATTAAGAAAACTGTGAAAAGCTTAAAGGCCCAGTTAAGGTGGAAGCTGGTTGAAAAGAACAATTTTGAGGAAGTATGAAAATGTTACAATGTGGTTTTGTCCATTGTGTTTTCATTGTGTTGTGGTGTGGTTTTGTTTGTTTGTTTTTTCCCAAATTGGTTTAGAAACATTCACTTTGTTTATTCCAAGGAAGGGGTAACTATATACAGCAGTTTGTGTTTTCAGACCTGAATTTTGCCTTTTACTGTGGAAGTTTTACAGGCTTCCAAGACCAGGCCTTGAATGTCTTAAAATCAGACCCAAACAAACCAACCCCAGGTTAGCTACGTTTTTTATTTCAGTCCATAGCCATGGCACTGCACTTTTAACTGAGTCCCTCTGGTGATCGTTACTGTTCACAGCATGAACAGATTTGTCCAGCTCTTTTTACTGTGATGGTTGTGTGATTAAGTTTTTACTTTGTTAGCAATGTGTGTACTGCCCATTTGGTGACAGAAGTCAATGTCTGTTCTAGTTTTCAGGGTTCCTCACTACCCTTCAGAGAAGTCCAAATGATATAAATATTACCCCAGCCTCAGTGCTGTTTGTGCTGCTGATTTCACAATAATTATTCAGATGATGCTTAAGGAAAAAAAAAACCACACAGCCTGCATGTGTCTCTCTGTAAGCCTTGTAAAGGGGCAGTAAACCTCCAAGAGGGATTTAGAATGGGAGATACAGAAATGGAACCCATTGGGAAAAGGATTCTTGAATAATGAAATGACATAAGGGAAATGCTTATAGGGGAAAGATGTGAAAGAATTATGGAACCTGGCATTGCTGGTAGATGAATGGCATTGCTGTTGTGATTGTATGTGATGAACTAATTAAAACAACAAGAAAGAGCCTTTGACTTAGGGAACAAGTAGACAAAGGCTTAGAACATTTGGTCTGTCACATAAAGGAACACTTTTCTCAGTGATGAGGTTTTAAGAGATTCTCTTGGGTTTCCAGGAAGGAGACTTAGTAAAATATGCATTTGAGAATATGTTCAACTCCAGAACTTTGATGTGGAAGCTTTTTTTTAATCCTGATACTGTAGGTTGCCATTGTTTGGCATAATAGCAGAATGAGAGTTGCACACTAACTTTGTTATCCCTAATGCAGTCTGATGATTACAATGAGTTCAAAATGACAAGAATGAAAGAAGAAATTGCTGTTCTGCGAAACGGGGTCCTTCAGGAAATATCCAAGGAACAAGAAGAATGTGTAAGTATTAAACTACTTGGGCAACTAAAACATGTATGAGGCACATTTTCATTTCCTTTAATATGTGCTCTGGATAGAATAAAAAATATGTAATTTTTACAGTGTTGAATGTTAAGATGGCCCTTTTTTGATTAAACCTATGGGAGAAGGCATGGAGACTAATCAATTTTATCTTTATTTGAACATAGTTTCTTCAGGCCTTCCCACACTTCCCCTTTCCATAAAGTGGTGAAGTTCTCAACCCAGAAGAGCTGCAGGTGAACCTGTAGGCTCAGATGGTGAAGACAGACTGTTTCCTGCAAGAAGGGGAACTGTTTCCTTGTGACTAGGTTATCCTGAAGCAAAGATCACCCTTTCTTTAAGTCCTCTGTATGGAGGGAAGGCTTGGAAACCATTGCTTTGTGAGTGAGCGGAAGGGCACCAGGATTTGTGATGGTGGTATACTTACCTCTGCAGGCATAACATTTATGTGCATTACTACTGTGTGGGGTCTGGAGATGGATGAAATGTTTGCCTGGTCTGCATTACTCCTTGCTTTTGGTCTTCACTACCTGTAGTGAAGTTTTTTTCCTTTCTTTAGGCCTACTAAAGCCTGTTAAAAGAAAAGAGGTAATGCTTTCCATGGTAGTGCATGAGCTATTTGGGGCCTTAACACTACCGACCCTACAGAGCTGTCTCCATTTTGAACTTCTGTATTCATCTTGTATGTGGTTGTGTATGTTGTGGGAGTTTTGTTATGTATGTATGTTTGTTTGTTTTAAAAGCACATGGCAGTGTTACTTTGAGTGATACTGTTTAAGGAGGTACAGCCATAGTCAATGTACATTTGACTGTCCTGGGTATACTTTGCAAATGTTGGTGTATACTTTTACATGTCAGAAACTAGTGACCTGAAGCTGTGTGCCTTGTTTCCTTCATTTAGGAGAAGCTTACGTATTTGGTACAGAAATGGTTTCCCGAGTTACCGCTGCTTTATCCTGAAGCAGGAATTCTAAACTATATGGTAAGCAGAGATTGTGTTTGAATGCTCTGTCAGTTATTGTTTCAGGCTCTGCACAGCCTCTGTTCATTTGGGGTTCACACACCCTGAGCATTGGGTGTTGTGGTCTTCCTTCTCCCTCTTTTCTTGGTGTATATCATAGCCTCACTCTTGGTAACAGATGCTGTAACTTCTTAACATGTCCCAACTGTTTTTGTGCTTTTGCTAAGTTGATTGATGAAGAGGAGAGGTAGGTGAAGGTTCTGAATCTTACCAGCTGTTAAATGCCATGGGTTTACCATGGGTGTCTGTGTGCGTATGTGCTTCAGAATTCTGGCGGACTTCTGACATGCAGCCTGGAGCGAGACCTTTTGGATGCTGAACCCATGAGGGAACTGAGTGCGAAGCGACCTTTAGTGTCTTCAGAAATTCAGGGCCAGAAGGTTCTTCTAAAGGTAATGTGAACACTGGCTTTCAGACTGCATTGCAGGTGAGGCCTTGCCTTATTGACCTGATGATTCTGAATGAACTCCGCTGTTCATTTCATATCCCTGTGTTTAACAGCCCTCTTCTGACGGCAGATGTTTTTGTTGCATGTGTAGAACATGAAGCATTGTTTTCCTTCTGGACTGCTTCCATGTTGCTTACTGATGCTCCCCCCCGTCCTCTTCTGAGTACTGCTGTAGTGAACAATGCTTCCTCTCTCTGGTGTCTGTTCTTTCTGGTAGCTGCTGGACCTTTTATTCTGTTTATTATTCCTGCCTTTTTTTGCAGATTCTAGTTTGTCTTCCTGACAGTTTCACTGAGAAAATACAGGAAATTCTGCTTTTCATTTCTTCTGCTTCTCCACCAATCCGCTAGCAATTGGGAAACGGGGGATGTTGTGTTACAAGAGGCAGTTATAAATATACTTCTTGCCTTTGACTTCGTCTATTTAAATCTCTGATTAGAGACACACTCCCTGATGTGTTGTTAAAAACTTTCTGAGAGTTAATAAGAAAATACGGGAACAGTCTATGACAATTGGAATTAAGTTTTATGTTAAGTAGAAGAGGAAGCTATTTGATGGCACCTAACAATACGCATTTCTTTAAGAAAAAAGTTACATGCAATATTACAGATGTTATGAGTAATAGCTTGGGTATCTGTTTTGTTTTAAAGGGCTACTCTGTAGATGTAAGCTCAGAAGCCAAAGTGATAGAAAGAATTGTCATGTTTCACAGAGCTTGGGATGAACAGAAGGAGAAATCTGGATTATTACATCTGTTGTTCCTTCTTTTCTGCAAGGCAAGATTTAAATTGATGAACTTGATTTCTGGTTTAACCTGAAAGACTTGTAGTTGGACCTTAAAATTTAAATAAATTTAATGGCAGAGTGCCAGCCTCCAGAAAACCATTTTTCGTAGGAAGATGGCAAGGAGCCTTCCACCATCAGAGTTCCCAGGAAGATATTGCTCAGCAGTTTGAAACCTGCAGAGA
>JANHFX010027900.1:33537-50114 GCA_027560015.1 Chloroceryle amazona
CTTTATCCCCCCCATCCCCCCCCCCCCTTTTTTTTTTTATCAGCAAAGGAGGATTTTATGTTTCTGTCTGGGTCAGCACAGAACTCTCTAGTAAAGGTTATGTGACTCATGAAAAGGGAGAGGGAGGTAAATCTGCCTCAATATGCTGTTAGTTGTGCTTGAAATTATGGGTACAGTTGTATTTTTCCCCCCCCCGTAGGAACAACGTGCTGCTGCAGACACCATGGTTGTTGGTACCCTGAGCTTAGTTTCTCCTGAACTGAAAATGGGACAGCCAGCTTCTCCAGCCTCTGATATGTATGCTTATGGCTGCCTTCTGTTCTGGGTATGTTATGGCTTGTGGGAGAGCTTCTAGTAATATTACGGAGCTGTAGCAGGATTATAAAGAGCAATAAATGTTTTCTTTAACTTCTGATTTTAACTATTTTGGTGAAGTGTGTGTTCATATTTTCAACAAGCAGGAGTTACAGTTATGCGCAGTGCTTTTTTCTGTAAAATATACATTGTAATTTGTATAGTAATCTGAACAAAAATTGTGTTTTGTTCCTCATTCTTAGGATTGTCAGTTCTTACTGCACTTCGTCTTCATTCCTTGTGTGCCTTTTTTTTTTTGTTTGTTTCATTTTTTTGTGACCTTGCCCCTGAGGAATTGCCCACATCAAGAGAGGGAAGGTGAAGGCAAGTGTGGGACTGTCATGTTTTATTGCTGGCCATAGTGCTTAAATAGGCATTTGTTCCTTAACATGTGTTCCTCAGCCAGGGAGAAGAAAGTTGGTAGGCAACCACTGTCAGTTACCTGTGCTGAGAAAATGAGGCTGGTTCATAGAAATATCTTTGTTATGTTTTATTCCCAATTTAGGAAGCAGATCTTAAAATTAAGACATTTTTCTACTGAAATACATGAACTAAAGTGTAACATACCACAGATGCTTATAATGTCTTAATGTGGTGCAGTTTATTTAGAACACTTTCAGTACCACTATTCAGATCTTCATCTGTTCTAAAAAAAAAGTTCTTACAAGTAGAAGTGACTAAAAAAAGAAATTAAAAAAAAAAAAGAAATAGACAGTTTTGGGATGGCTGGCTCTGCTTGAAGAGAATATCTGGGATGCAGCAAGATTGGAATTCTTCTGAAACCTCATCTAAGTGAAATTAGGAAAAAGGCCCTGCCTGCTATTTTGTCATAAAAAGTCCATGTTCACTTGCAACTTGGAATCTCCTTGACTGTTTTTTGGCTTTGTTAAACTAAAAGGAAAAGCCCACTAGAGTTACACATTATGTATCTTTTCATTTACAGCTTTGTGTTCAAAACCAGGAGTTTGGCATAAAAGAAGATGGAACACCTGAGGTGGATGTGGTTGTCATGGTATGTTGTCAGATGTGGAAGAGTAGACTGCTGTGGTTTAGAGGTGGTTAATCAGTAAAATCAAACATTACATCATGCTGGGTTAAGAAAATGTTCTTAATTCACTGTTTGGATCATTCTGTAAAGCATGCACAAAATAAAATCTGTTTGAGAAGGTAGAAGACCCAAGAATTTTCTTAATATTTAACTGAGCTCAGGAGGAGCAACTTCTTCACAGATAACTATTAACTGAATGACACCAAGTGACAGGCTTGGGGAATAAGTCATTGAGGCTCAGCCACAAAGGAGGTATTTGAATTCAGAACCTATTTTTTTCTCATGCCAGGGAAGTTGACTTTGTGGTTCAGCAGCCAATTTCCATTTTAATCACTTAGATGCAGTTGTAAAAGTGTATTGTGCCCTTTATTATTTTTTTGTTGTTGTTTTGTTTTTTTTTTCTTGTTGTATTTTTTGTGTGTGTGTGAGAAATACAAATATTCCTTTGCCTCTGAAACAAATACACAGGTGTAAGTGGACCCTGCATGATGTGATTTGTGTTCCTGCTTTCATTCTTTCTACTCTTAACTGTATGCCAGAAACTGTTGTCACCTTGAACTCTTATTTTCAGAATTTATTTTTTTTTTGAAGCTTATCCTTGCCTAGTGTTGCAGTGACTCTTTGAGAATAAGAAATAAACCTGTGTGCCTTCATGTTTCCCTAACTTAGGTCTTCAGCTTTGAAGTTGATTCCTGCTTTCTGCTCCATACTTTTTGCTGTACTTCTGCCTGTCTTGTTACTGACTGCTTTGTTCTTGTCCTGTGTCTCTCCCATCTCCCTTGAGTGAATTGCCCTTGTGTTTTTCAATCTGTAGGGACGACTACTCACATCATGCTTAATTCTGTTATTACTTTTTAAGTGAGAGCTTACTGCTTTATTTAGATTTGAGAAGGCCATGAAACTCCTTAAATCAACTCTTACACTGTTACTAAAAAAACCTTCAAGAAATTGACTCTGTTAAGCTCTGAAGTGAATCTTAGGTTATGGATAGAATTTTCTAAGGAATATAGGTAAGAGTTAGAAGTGAATACCCATACCTTCCAGAAAAGTAGAAAAATACTTTAAATGGAAAAGTAGAAAACAAGTCAGTGGAGTTGCTGTTAGTCAGATAAATTTGGGTTGTTTTGTTGAGGGGGAATAAGCCAAATTTGGTTATAATTGTGTAGTAATCATTTGCCAGTTTTGCGGAAGTAACACATGGGACTAGATCACTAGACTTGCGTTCGTTATGAGCTTAGTGTGTCCTCTTTAATGTGTTCAGGTTAAGAAACTGTCATGATACTGTACCAGGCTAACATGGCTGTAGTGGTTCCAGTGTCCAGGAGGGTAGCTTGTGTACCACTGCATAACACAGCACTGTAAATCATCTTGTTTTATTAGATGACTCTTATCCTCTACAGTAGATCTTTTAATAACTCCATTTCAGTGTTCTCCAGTGATAAAAGAATTACTGATAAAGCACAGGACTGTCTACCAAATCCCTCTGCAAAATTATTTCCAGCATGACACTACCATGGAAAAGAATGAAACATGCAGCATTTCAACAGGGAGGTGATCCTGTAAATAGTGTTTCTTATTCCTCATTATAGTTGCTTGGTTTCTTATTAAAAGATAAATGAAACTCACAAAACACACAATACTATAGGAAAGAAGATTCAGTGCTTCACAATTCACCGTTAGGGCTAACTAGGGGGTTTTAAATGTATTCCACAAAACTTGTACAGAACTCCCTGCCCACTGTGTCATTCAGGATTATGCAAAATAATCCTTAGATACTGAAAAAGCCTTTCTCCCTTGCATAAGGGAAACTCAACTGTTCCAGGAAGTAGTAAAGATTTCTTGGGACATTAAAAATAGGAGTTTGCTCACTTTTGTTTTCCATAAAAATGCTGCTGTAATAATATTTTACAAATAAAGTCTGACACACACAATTCACACCTTAAGTGGCCAGTTTTAGAGTATTATACTTCTGTGTTCTTCTCTCTCCGGGTATCATGTGAAGTGCAAACAGTTGCTCTTTTCTCAAAGACAATTAATGAATTTAGCCATTATTGTTCTTATCGTGGATTAATTCCTTTTACAGCCTTTAATAAGAGCAAGTGTCTTTAACTGTTTTTTCCCCAATGAAAAGAAGCAGCATTTGATTTTTACCTTCTCAGGTGATGCAATCCTAATCAATATATCATTGTTGGCAGGCTTTAGGATTCACACTGGATGTGCATGCACCAGCCACCAAAGTCCACTGGAAAGCAATCTGTGGTGCCTGCAGTGCACAGGAACACACATGAGGGTTTTACTAAGAAATGTCATATTAAATAAATATTTTTCGGATGTGTCTTGGGGAATCTTTTAGACCTCTGTCTGTTAATCCTTGTCCCAGTTCTTAGGTAAATCTATTTTGCTTTTAAGTGCTTTATCTATAATCAGCTTATTCAGAATTAATCTCCATGTCCATCTGTAGGCTCTCAACAGGCTGGTAATTTCCCTTCCATCTTGGTTGCCTGCCCAGAGAAATTGCACACGTGCAACTAGTAGATTTTTGTTGGTTTTGTTTTCAGCAAATGTAAAAGTGCCACAGGATAAAATATTAAGCTTTAAAATGAGGGTATTAACATTAGGTATCTATTGAGGAAAATCAAAGTTTAGAGATAAGATCTTGTAGCCGCTCCTTTAGCCTTGCCAGCATTCAATGCTCAGTGTATTTCAGCATCCAGTTTTGCATATTAGGGTAAAAAAAAGGAAAGAAAATAAGAGCAAACACAATGAAATGGAGTAAACACAATGAAATGCCCTAGAGCAGTATTTCTTGTGGAATCAATTTTTGATTTTGTTAGTGTATTTTCACCCAAATTTCAGACTCTCTGGGGAGTGGCTGATTCTTCAGAGTCACTCTGATAATTAGCAGAGGAGTTGAAAATGGATTGTTTTTCTCGGAGTTTTTGACTACTTGTGTACACTGCTTTGCATCACAGTGATTCTTCTGTCTTGGTGAAATGGGAATAGGTGAAAAGTATAGAGGTATCTTGTGCTTTGCTGTTTTATTGACCCTGGCCAGAGGTGTTGCTGTCTTGGAGGCTGTGAACAAGCAAGCCTGTTTATGGAGTGATTCTGCTCCCATTGAGTTTTGGCACTCAGGATCAGCATTTGAGATTGACTGTCTGCAGTCCCTTTGCTGAAATCCAGTGTGTGCTCTTCCTCCCTCAACAGCTGATATTTATGCATATGTATAGTAGCTGTGGTTTTATGTTTTGTGTATGGGGTCTGTCACTGTTAATGTGCTAAGCATTAGCACCTTAGGCACGTAATCCCTGCTGATAAATCCAAAGAGCCAAAGTGTGATGAGTTAGTAGCTTAATAGCTGCTGTTGATTTAGAGCCCATTACTTTAGTTTTATTATTTTTTTCTTATGTGGTCTTGTGGAGAGATAAAGCAATATGACAAAAGTTAAAAGATTAAGTTGTAGAAGGTGAATGGCACCTGTTCTACTCCTTTGCAGTAGAGAGACCAACTTCAGTATTTCTCTCATTTAAGAGTAGTTCAGTAAATTGATATTTTAAAATACACCTACTCTCTTCTGTGAAATGTTCTGGCACCATGTTGACAGACTTGGTGCTGAACGCTGGCTCTTCTTTTGTTGTTAGGAGCACTATGATTGCCAAGTGTTGATAACCATTGGGAATGCTATGGTACAGCATTTGTGAGGGCTTTGGGCCCTAAGCACTTACAAGATGTGTTCATCAAATACTTGGTTGGTGTTTGTGATTTGACTTTGTTTTGCTTACTGATGAAATCCTTCTGCCTCTGTTTGTAGGATGATAAAGTTAAATCTCTTCTCCGGAATTTGTTCTGCTGTAACAGACTGACAGCTGAGCAAGTGCTGAGTGATGACTGCTTCCTTGTAGTTGATGTGATTACAGTGTCACCACAACCAGGTGAAGAGCATGAGCCACATGAAGAATGTGATTCTGAGAAGACAGATGAAAAAACCATGCAGTTAACTGAGGAGAATGGAGCAAACGCTATTCGGTAGATGAGCTTTTTCCACCAGGTGTTTGATTGAGACTTCTGGTTTTGTTTGGTTTTGAAATCATTGTCCTGGTCTGAAATCTCAAAACACAGGTTTGGTAGTTGCAGTCATGTTTTGTGATTACTCAGTCTTTGCTGCATTTTCTCTTAAATAAGTTTTACTCAAAAGAAATGTTTGGGGTATAAGTGTGGTGTTCCTAGTTTGTTAGACTTTTTTTCTTTGTCTGTTTTTAGGCCTTAAATTTGCAGAGAGTAGTCTTGTTTGATGCCAGAGATCTTTAAGATGAAGCTTTAGTGACTTGGTTTTGTATCCAGTTGTGTCTCTCTTTGCTGTGATTCCAGATAACATGTTCCTTATAAAGATGCTCTTGGGTATTACCTTTTTGTTGGAGTGTTTTTGTGATTGCACAGACAAGTTGTTCCTACAGCAACTGCCTTCAAGATTGAAAAGATGAAAGTACTGCTTTGACAACTAGTAAAGAAAATGGAGAGCGGCCTGCCTCTTTTAATTTGAAAAAGGCAATTGGCTTTCTAGAGAGCATGCGTCCTTCTTGTTGGTTCTTTGCAGTGATGCTGTCAACCAAAATACTGTACAAACACAGCTGCAAAGAATGCTGCTTATTTTCTCTCCATGAGTGTGTGCTGTTCTTAAATGTTGTT
This sequence comes from Chloroceryle amazona, assembly GCA_027560015.1. NCBI lineage: Eukaryota > Metazoa > Chordata > Aves > Coraciiformes > Cerylidae > Chloroceryle > Chloroceryle amazona. Next base: position 39,626 of record JANHFX010027900.1, read on the forward strand.
TGCAATAGCTATACAGATGTGATTTTCATGAGCAGATTTGTTTGCCTTAACACTTTGCCGTTAATGTTACTATTAAAGGAGTTTTGTCAGCTCTTTATTTTTACAGGAAATTGTTACTTATCTTTATGAAGACTTTCCTTCTCCAGAAGAGACCGATCAACATGGGCAGAGTTGCTGTAGCAATATATTTAGCCTCTGGGTGTTGCTTTTGGACAGCGCTGTTGTCAGACTAGTATTTTGTAGAGGAATTACTGAAGCTGCACACTGTCAGATGAACGATGTGAAAATGCATGATTTCATGGGCCAGAAGCAGCAGCACCAGAGGAATTGGGGAGCCCTCAGGTACAATAATACAGTTCACAGTGGATAGAAGATACTACCTTGGTGATCCACCTCTGATACTAGACTTAGTTTTCCGTCCTTAAACCAATTTGTTATTATACAGTATAGCATGTGAGATGCTTTATCCTTTTTTCCTTTAAATTATAATGATTTTTAAAAATTTCTCTAATATGTATGTAGCAGATGATAGAGCAAAACCTTTGTTAAAAATACTTCTGTGTAGAAATTCAGGTTAGTGTGATAAATAATTACAGAAATCACAGAAGAATAATACCTTAGTTTTTGTCAATGAAAGTAAACAGTTTTGCAATTTTGTGGAATGCTCTCCAACTACTGATTGCAGTATTTCACTGTTAATAAAAGGCTACCTTTAACTAATGTTAAATAATGAGTAGAGGTTACAAGACTAATCTGATAGTTTGTGTTGTGCTGTGTCATGTATATTAGAATAAATTTTTGCCCACCTTACCTGTTCCAGAGTCCGTGTGACCTAAGGTGTACTTCTTAAATCCCAACGTGGATAATCTTGGTTTTCTGAAATCAGAAGTCTCTGTGTATGTTTGATTAAAAAATAAAAATAGAGTGCCTTCAAAATCTCTTCACCGGCCATAACTAATATGATTTCTATGTGTGGAATTTTGCACAAGATAGATTTTATTTATTAAAAAAAAAAATCTGCACTAAGACTTCTGAAATGTTTTGGTACATATGAGTGTTAAGGTACAAGACAGCCTTCCCATGGGCATTGATTACAGTCTTAGTGTCACCAGTTCTCTTTCTACTTTGACCTTTTCTGTAGTAATTTTGTAGCTTCAGCTTTCTTTTCATTTCTTACTTGCTGGAGGCCTTAAGAAAATAGCTCGGTTCAGGGTCATGTTGCACAGCTCTCCTGCCAAAGCTGAATACTAATCCATGGTAATGGACTGCCTGCTGTTTAGTTTGAGACGCACCTTTCTTAACTGCATCTCTTCTGCCTAGAAGATGGGTACTTGCAGGATAGGGATGGGAGGTTGAAATGATCTGATAGAAATGTCTGTCTGCTTAACTTGCTACTGCTTCCGAGATGACAAAATGGAACATTTCATTCTTCCCTTGGTATCAGAATTCTGTACTTTTGAGCAATGCTCAGCCCAGGTCTGTGGGGGACCTTGAGGAGCTGAGTATTGCTTCACTGGGAAGTAAGGAGTTGAGTTAATGTCACGGGCCCAAGAGATTAATATCTTCTTAAGTCCTCATAATGGCTCACCATTAGGTAAATAAGCCTGCACTTCCAGGTCTTAGTGACAACACCCTCACTTCAGAGGACTGTTACCTTTGTTGATTTTTCAAATTTGTGGTTTCTGTACTTCTTACCTTGGTGTCCACCATTTGTGCTTCACTATCAGTCTCAGCTTCTCTGTAATACTCAAGTCAGCTACTGCAATTGCCTGCTAGGCTGTAGATCAAAATCACCTAAGGAATGCTTTCTTGAGGCATCTGCAAACTACCCCTTCCTCTGGCTCTAACATAGCCTGAAGACCTGGGATAGGGCAGGTTTTCTTTGGGAACAGTTCTTTGAGCAGATTAGAACATGAACATTTCTCCATGGGTGGGTGGAGCTGTGGAAACTACTCCTTTCTGAAAGCAGCACTTCTGATCGAGAGACTTTTGCTCTGATCACCGCCTTTTAATCTTCATGGCCACCCTAACATCCCTAGTAACATTACATCTTTACATGTTATCAGCTCATTCCATTAGTATTTAACACTTCTGCCTGTGTAGTTTATGCACCATGCCCCACTTCACCTGCAGCCTTTGTCTTAAAGCATGAATTTCTCACAGAAACATGCCTTTCTCACAGCAGGCACACCAGGGCTAGATTGGTTGAAAAGAATTGTCAAATTTTACTGTCCTTTAGGGTTGTGGACAGATCTGCTGTTATCACATGGAATTCTGTTCTGGCAGTGCCAGCCTCCACTGCGTGTGGGGGGCACATGGGATCAAGTCTTGGAACTGGGTTTTGTCAGCTTTAGATTCAGGGGCTGCCGTACATCAAGATCACACCATGGAGAAGCATCTTCTTAAGTTAAAGCCATTTGAATTGGTATGGTGTGGGTTTTTTTTAATATATTTTATTATCCCTTTTTTTCTGGCATGAAATGTTACAGCAGCAGGGTGTGTTACCAACATACATGGCATCAATATACATCAGGATAAGTGTAGAGTCCTACACCTGGGGAGGAACATAACCCTATACTGCTACAGGTTAGGGGTAGACCTACTGGAAAGCAGCCCCATGGAGAGGGACCTTGGTGTCCTGGTGGACAGTAAGTTATCCACAGAATAGCAATGTGCCCATGTGGCCAGGAAGGTCAGTGGTATCCTGGGGTGCATAAAGGAGAGTGTGGCCAGCAGGTTCAGGGAGGTTCTCCTCCCTCTCTACTCTGCACTGGTGACACCACATGTGGAGTATTGTGTTCACTTCTGGTTTCCCCAGTTCAAGAGGCACATGGAAATACTCAAGAGAGAACAGTGGAGGCTACAAAGATGATGAAAGGACGGGAACATCTGTCATATGCAGAAAGGCTGAGAGCCCTGGGGCTGTTTAGCCTGGGAAAGAGAAGACTGTGAGGGGATCATATTAATGTTTACAAATATCTGAAGGGTGGGTGTCAGGTAGAAGGAGCCACCAGTCTCTTTTTAGTGGTGCCCTGGGATAGGATGAGAGATAATGGTGGCAAGGTGAAACAGAAGTTCCACCTCAACATGAGGAAAAAACTTCTTCACTGTGAGAGTGACAGAGCACTGGAACAGGCTCTCCAGAGAGGTTGTGGAGTCTCTTTCTCTAGAGACTTTCAAGACATCCCTGGATCTGTTCCTGTGTTGGCAGGGGGTGTTGGGCTTGATGATCTCGGGGGTGTCTCCCAACCCCTACCATTCTATGATTCTATACTGGATACTGGCAGACTTGAGCCTTGGGGCTTTGAGGTGCAAGATGATAATCCTCTAGATGATTCCAGAGCAGGTTCTGCCCTTACCAGGTGTGTCTTGGATTTTCTGTTCTTCCAGATGTGGCCTAAGATGCCTGTGAAGTGCATCTTGTGGTCCTGCCGTCAGTACATGGTTGCATGTAGTTAGTTCCAAGGGCAAGTGAATGTTTATAACGTTCTCTCCTTCACTCACTGAGTCCTCCATGCATTGCTGCAGTTTCTTATTCTAACCAATTTTTGAGAACTTTTCTTCTGTTCCCTGCCCTCATTCTGGTAATAAGGTTTCCCTGTTGCTCTCAAAGACAGTCTGCTGTGGTGTTACCAGAACCTGAAAATCTGTGAAATGTAAAGTCTTAATAGTGTCTCTTTATATAACCTGTGGTGGCTTAGGTTATTATCTGCTCCTCTACATTGACTTGCCAAGGTGGAAGTAGAGACAAGCATAATTCTTGAAGGGGAGCGTGTACCCAACAGGAGGTCTTTCAAGTGTCTGAAGGTTCAACAAAAGGATTTTGAGTCATAATTAGCACACTTCAAATTTTTATGCTGTGTTTGCGTGAACTGTGGTGAATTGCAAGCTGTTCAAGTCCTACCATCTGAAACACTGAACAAACATGTAAGCAGCCACCTGCAGCTTAAGTCACGTACCACCTAAGTGTGTATAGTCAGCGCAACTCCTTTTTTGATGTGTATCTCAGTTTACAGAATCGATTCAGTCTCCCTCAGGACAGAAACCAGGAGAATTCACTTGGAGCAAATAGATGCTTTGGTCCAGATAATGTGATGAAAGCTGGATGAATACTTCAGAGGAAAAACCTGCTGATCTCGATACCAGGAGATGAAAGTAATGGCTGCTGGAATAGGAAGTGGTTTTATTTAAAAAATATTCTCTGCCCCCCCAACTTTGTTTAAAGTCTCCTGTTGGGAAATGCAGTTCTGTTCCATAGCAACTTTTCTTCCTTCTAATTTAAGATAACTGTCAAAATGATGATTCCACAAAAGCAATGCCACCATCTTTTTGAAGGCTGCCTTTTGCCCATGTTCATGTTGTGGGTGTGCAGTTGTTGTAAGCTCGTCAATCTGCCTGTAATTTTTATCCTCTGTCCTTGCCAGCAAGAGGTGGAGCTGTTGTTTGTTTGTTCTTCCAGCTGTCACCATTCATCTGTAAAGTTGTGGGTTGTTTATTTGTTTTATATTTCTTAAAACCCAGTTGGAACACTGGTCCAGGATTTGGCTACTGTAGTTACATGCTTTTTCTGCACCTTTGTGCAAGTTCTTGGGTGAAAGGATCAATTCTTATACTTGCACATTGAATTCTATAGCATCTGGATATGTTTCAAGTTACCATAGAATTATTTGGGTCGGAAGGGACCTTTAAAAGTCCAGTCCAAAAACTTTTAAAGTTTTGCAGTGAGCAGGGACATCTTCAACTAGATTAGGTTGCTTAGAGCTCATCCAACCTGACTTTGAATGTTTCTAGGGACAGGGCATCTACCACTTCTCTGGGCAAACTGTTCCAGTGTTTCACCACCCTCATTGTTAAAAAAAATATTCCTTGGATCTAGTGTAAATCTACCCTCCCTTATTTTAAAACCATTATCCCTTGTCCTATTGCAACAAGCCCTATAAAAACCACTGTCCCCGCTTTAAATATTGAAAGGCCCCAGTAAGGTCTCCAGACTAAACAGCTCTCTCAGACTTTCTTCACAGGAGACGTGTTCCAGCCCTCTGATCATTTTGTGGCCCTCCCCTGGAGCTGCTTCTGTCCTTCTGGTGCTGAGGACTCCAGAGCTGGCCATGCTACCCCTGGTAAGGTCTCATGAGAGCAGAGGGGCAGAATTGCCTCCTTCAACTTGCTGGCCGCACCTCTTTTGATGCAGCACAGGATATACTTGGCCTTCTACTCTGTGATTGCACATTGCGGGCTCATGTCCAGCTTTTCATCCACCAGTACCCCCAAGTCCTCAACAGAGCTGCTCAACTGTCCCAACTGTTACCCATGCAAGACACTTCTTGACTGTAATAACTTCTCTCAAGGGGGTCAGGCAAGGTAAGCCTCTGATAGTTCTTTCATACCATCTTTATTTTTTTTCCTAGTGATTTCACATAGAACAGTGAAAGTTTTTTTTGTTGTTTTTTGTTTTGTTTTGTTTTTGTTTTTGTTTTTGTTTTTTGACTAGGATGGTTTGTGAATCTCATGGAAAGACCATGCCACAGTCATTACCTTCCCAGTGTCTTTTCCTTCTCTTTTTAGTACTGGAGAGCATTGAAGAATTGAGGCTTGTTTTGGTGGGTTCTCCTGTTTGTATCTGGTCATGTAGGATGCTGAAGGAGCAGGAGGAAAATACATGTGTGACTGGCAGGCACAGCCTCATAGGCATCAATGCCTCATAGTTTGGTCACTGACTCAACAGCCTTTGTATTTCAGTACTTAATCGCTTACATTGTCTCTACATACATTGATCTTGTAGAGAGGGTGGTAATGGCATGGTGCTTGTGTTCTCTTGGGAGACACAGTTACTTCGTGGTGCTATTTGCAAGTAAGGTGACTACTAATGTGCATGAACTGTGAGACTCGTCATTTGGGTGCGTGGTAGTGATTTATCATGAAGCAGTCTTTTTCCTTCAGCTTGCACTACAGGCTTCCAACCTCATCTGGTCATGTACTGCATCTTGTCCCACTGTTTTACTAAGGGAAGCAGCTAGACTTTTAAGACAGGATCAAAACTCTCACTCTTATTTATAGTCATCTCCTCGCACTGCTGGAGACAGAAATGGTGTGGGGAACTTGGGGAGTGACTGGCTAGCAAGGTCTTGGTTTTTGAACATCACTTTTTTTCTTCTTGGGTATTTCTACTTCAGTGAAAGTCTAAAAAAAAAAGAAAGAAGGATTTTGATAGGAAGCATAAGAAAATGTGCACTGAAACTTGTTCTAAGCAGTACATCTGAAGATTACTCGATAGTGTCTATGCATACCACCCATTTCAAAGCACAGGGTGGCAGTATTGTTTCCTGCTGGTCCTAACTCTACAAGCCCTTTGCTGCAACACGGGCAGGAAAAAGCCTGTTAGTGCTGTTAGATGAGCCACAGTGCTGAACTTTGTTTATTGAAAACATAAACCATTTTCTAGCCAGAGTGTACTGAGGGACCAGTGTGTTGCATTAATATCCCAATACTATGCCTCAGGACGTTTATGAAGTTAACCTTTTGATATTTTTATTTGCTTTTTGGCTCAGCATCACGATTCTTTTTTTTTTATCTTTTAGAAGTTCCATTTATGACTGTCATTTAATTCATGGTAACTACAAATTATACTAGCTGCAAAGGAATAAATAAAAGAAATGCAAGTAGTATAATTTGGAACATGGTAATCTTAGTAGCCTGAGTCACGAATTTCATCATCTGCTACCGTTAGTATCATTTTATGATTCATAAGTCTATTATAGTTTCTTTTTTTAGTGTGTCATCAGATAAACAGCTCAACAGTAAGGTGGCAGAATTGTCTTGTCTCACCCCAGTCATAGGAGGGAATGCAGGTTTGATTGTTCCTACATGTATGTAGTAAATCTGTCACTCTGACCTCTTAAATCTGTGAAACAACTTGTGCTTCAGTGGAGCACTTGATGAATAAGCTATTCAGATTATCATATAACCACTACCTCTATCTAAATAGTATATGTTGTTCAAATTATTTTGAAATGCATTTGCTGAAGGTGCCATAGATCAGTGCGCAGACACTTAAAGAGCGATCCTGGGCTGACGTAAGCAGGAAGCAATCAGCATTTGCTTAATGTCAAGGCAGTGCTACCGCAGAAGTACTGTCAGGCCCTTGAATTGTTGATGCCTCTAATTTGATTAGGGAAAATGTAATCTTTTCATTACTCTCTGTGGGTTCACCTTCAGTTTAAACTCCTCAAGTGGTATGATTTGCTTTGGAATGTCCCCACTTTTTAGGTGCTATGCCAGCAACGGTACCTGCCATCTACTAACTTCATTCTGAAGTTTGAAAAGCTCTACAGAAATGATCTTTATGTAAATAAAGGTCTTTAGGTAGATAAGTAGGTAGAGATACATTACTAAATCAGAACTGTCATTGTTCAGGAGGATGAATTTGCTCTAGTAATATGTATTGCTCTTTCAGGGACCACTGTGGTGAGGAAAAACAAGTTTTGCGAATATAAATATATGACCAGCATCTCTGTACCCACAATCATTCATTATAAAATCAGTATCCTCAGCTCATGTTAAGCTTCCAAGCTTATGTTAAGGTAAATGTCATTTAAACTTAAAGTGCTGGATTATTTGCTCTAGGCACAGGCTTCACAAACTAGCAATATAATCATAGTTTGCCACTTTCACCGAAGCAGACCTTTATTTTCATAAAATGCTTACAGGCTCCACTTCTGCCACATGTCTGTGCAGTGTTTGGGACAGGTGAAACTATCCTGTACATGTATGCATACCTGTATGCATTCTGCTCTTTGTATTTAGATCCCTCCAGGACTGCTGTTACCCAGCTTTCATTTCATTCACTCATTTCTCTTTTCTGAGTGGCTCTGTAAGTAAGCAGTTCAGCTGTGCCATTAGAAAAGCTATGTTCATTCTGGAATGATTGTGAATTGTCAGCCACTCTTTAACATCTCTGTGTTTTCCATGGTTTTGATACATCTGAGTAGGGTAACAATTTAATATGCATAAATTGCTATGCAGGATTGGGTTACAAAATCATGTCTTTTGACTATGCACCAATTATCCTAGTAGCCTCAAAAACATGTTAAGTTAGCTTTAGCAAGTTAAATACCAAGAAATTTCAGAGTAATTCAATTAAAGAAGACGGGACTTTTTTGAAACTTCATCTTCAGTGACTTCAATGCTACTGTCTGTCTTTTCTGAAAAATAATGGAGATACCCTTTTTCTTGGCCAAGGTACTTTTACCCAAACTTGGACAACACAGTTCAAGAAGGAATAAAAATTCATCATAGGCAGCTCAGGGAGGCATATGAGAAAGTCAAGGTCTGCAAATCAGGACCTACAAGCTAGAAAAAAAGTCTTGGGTAAAGAAAAGGTGATTTTTAAGTCTTGAAAGAGGTAAAGGCCTGGATCAGAGGTGAACAAAATGTAGTTATTGCTACTTCTTGACTTTGGGGATTAACAGGTTGAATTGAGGAAGGGCTCCTTCAAATACATCAATGGTAAAAGGAAGACTAGGGGAAATGTGGGCCCACTGCTGAATGAGGTGGGAGCCATAGTAACAGTGTACAGAGAATGCAGAGTTACTGAATGCCTTCTTTGCTTCAGTCTTTACTGCTAAGACCAGCCCTCAGGAATCCCAGACCCTGGAAGTAAGAGAGGAAGCTAGGAGGGAGGAAGACTCTCCACTGGTTGATGAGGATTGGGTTACAAATCACCTGGGTAAACTGAACGTGTACAGATCCATAGGCCCTGATGGGACGCACCCATGAGTACTGAGGGAGCTGGCTGATGTAGATGCTCTGCCACTCTCCATCATTTTTGAAAGATCATGGAGAATGGGAGAGGTTCCTGAGGACTGAAGGAAAGCCAATGTCACTCCAGTCTTCAGAAAGGGCAAGAAGGAAGACACTGGAATTTACAGACCAGTCAGCCTCACTTCCATCCCTGGAAGGGTGATGGAGCAGCTCATTCTGGAGATATCTCTAAGCTCATGTAGGAAAAGAAGGTTATCAAGAGTAGCCAGCATGGATTTACTAAAGGGAAGTCATGTCTGACTGATAACCTTCTATGAAAACTTCCTTACTGTGAGGGTGATGGAGAACTGGAACAGGCTGCCCAGGGAGGTTGTGGAGTCTCCTCCTCTGGAGATATTAAAAACCTGCCTGGATATGTTCTTGTGTTGCCTGCTCTAGGTGATCCTGCTCTGGAAGGGGGAGGTGGACTTGATGATCTCTGGAGGTCCCTTTGAACCTCTACCATTCTATGATTCTATGATTTTTACTGCAAAGGTAGTTAAGGTTAGACATCAGGGAAAGAAACATTCTAATCCAGCATAGTTAAGCACTGGAATGTATAGCTTAAGGAGGCTTGAAGCCTCCTGTACTGCAGTGAGATAAGGCAACTGTCTGGCAGGAATGACATTAAGTGTGTGTAACTCCTGTGGGGTGGAAGATGGTTTGGATAAATCTTTTTCTGTTCTACTTGGCTCTGTCTCTTAGGGTTGTGTGTGGTTTGTTTTTTGATGGTTTTTTTTTTTTAAATTATTGTATCGGTTTGCCTTATGCCATAACAATTAGGTGAGGAAAAGAAAACTTGGAGTACCTTGAATTGGGTAAATTAAAAGGTAGAAATCTGGGTCAGAATCTTTTTGGCAGGTGGTAGAGAAAGGAGACCTAGGTTAACTGCATGCAATTAAGGTGTGTCTGCAGTTCTCATCCTAGGAAGATTAACAAGTGTCTGGCCTTTTCTCTTTATTGGAAGCTCTAGGTATGACTTCCTTTGTACCAAAGGCAGCTTGACATTTGCAGAGACCTGCAGCACTCTAAGTAATAGGTTCTGCCTGCAAGAATGACTTCAGCAAATGCTTTATTGTAAAATTTTGTTCAATACATCTCTAAATTGGTTTTAAAACATTTTAATTTATCTTATAGAAAGGCCCATTATCCTTAGCTAGTTGTCAAATGCATTGCTGCAAGCAGTAACTGTCTTTTGTGGCCAGAATGTTATGGGTATATGATTAGAAAGATACTGAGCTTTGTTTGGATACAAGGCTGAAAACACCCACAGATGTCTCAACCTGTCAAGAGACATTCTATTTAGAGTATACTGCCTATATGTCTAATCTGCCACGGGGTAAGAATTGCCAGATAACACAGTACCTGCTGATAAATTGTCACTGGGCTGGGCAGGAAGCTGCATTTTACATCAGTGTTCATATGAGACCTCCTGCCTTCCAGATATCTGCTTCAAAATGGGGCTGACTGTCCCTTGAGAGAGGTTACGAAAATCCTATCTGCTGTTTCTATACCTCCTTCTTTTTTTACAAGTGGTACCTCTGATGAAAGCGGAATCTCTTTCTATACAGGTTGTCATCTGCTCTGCTTGTTTGGCATATCTGCTGCAGTGGTAGTGTCGTGGTTTAGGGTCAGGGCAGCCCCTAAGACCCAACAGACGCTCTCTATTAACCCCCCTCCCTCCCCAAAG
>JANHFX010027900.1:50214-74780 GCA_027560015.1 Chloroceryle amazona
GTGTTCGCTTTTTTTTTTGGGGGGGGTGGGGTGGGTGGCAAGGTGAATGGGAGTGGGGTTGCTGTTACTGGTTTGGTTTTGATCACCAATGTTCTTTTCCTGGGCTGGTTTAAATGCATTCCAGAGTGAGACACCAAGCTTCATACTGCAGTACCACGCCAAAATAGCCAAATACATTGGGAACTAGTTTGTTTCGAATGAGTTTCTATTGTACTACTGACACCTTTTTATTTTTGAGGTTTGTCTTTTCCCATTAACAATGTTCTATACTGGCATAGAAAATGATCATCTAGAGATCAGTGTCAGTGTCTTCTGCAGATTAGGTTTAGTTCCTTAACATCATTTAAACTTAATGTGTGTCCCATAAGCATCTACGGGTGCAAAAGCAGATGATGTTGACATGGGCTTCTTTTGGATAAGTTTCAGTGCGTTTTTCAGATGAAGTTAATGGGTCACTTTGCATAAGCCGTGCAGTTTCTTCCCTGCCAAGAAATGTTTTGCCTTGTGCAGGAGCAGAGTGGGTTTTTCCAGTTTCATTAATGTAAATGATTTATTTCAATCTTATTTTCAGTCTGAAATTTGTGTGTGCATCTTGTCTTGCTTAATGTTGTCTTTCTCTGCGCTGAACCCAGCCCCTTGCCCCCGCTGCGTGTCTTTGGATATTTTTCTTTTGACTATAACATTACACTAGCTGCTAGCTAGTGGAGCAGAAGTCTTCTTTGTTCATGTTCAGGTGTCTACTCAAACCTTACTTTCTTTAACAGGTCACTTAAAGGAGGCAAACATTCTCATTATGGCATTGGGCCTTTAGCTTGCCACACCAATCCATGGTTCATCTGCACTATTTAACGGAGATCAAGCTACAGTTAGAAATTCAATTTCTCCAGATGATAATGCCCTTAAAGTTTTCTGTTGTTGTTTGTTTGTTTGGGTTTTATTTTTCCTAGAACAAGTGTGTAAAATGCTTGTTAGAAACTTCACGTGTGTCCTCATTGAGTTTCATGCAGGAGGAAGGGTTTACATCCTCATACTTCCTCAAAGTGTTGCTGTGTGAAATAAGTGCAACCTCCTGGGGATGATGATTAAGGAACAAGTGTGGGTATACGTGTATGTTCTTGCATCCACTTCTTTTTTTTGTACTGTGACTCAACTGTTACTCTTCTCCAGGAGTCAGTAAATGTTAGGGCAAAGCCTGTTTGCATTCAAGATCTGTGTCTCCTAACTCTGCTGCTGACAAAGATACAGAAATGCACTCAAATGTATCTAATCTGAAAGCTGACATTTTAATTTAATATTCCCCAATTGATGTGAGCAACTCAGGGCATGCCAATGCAGACATCACAGCTGTCACAACTGTGTAAGTAGGCAGATAAGTGATGTACACATGCTATGAAAAGGGGGGGCAGGGGAAAGTTTGCTCTCCAAGGATGGAGACTGCAAACCTCTCTAGGTAGTCTATTCCAGTTTTTGACCACCTTTACAATAACAAGAGCTTTTTCTTATATTTAAGTGGATTTTCCTGTATTTCAGTTTGTACCTCTTGTTTCCTGTCATTGATTGGGCACCTCTGAGAAAAGTCTGGTTCAAGTCTCTTTATACTCTCTCATCAGAGGTTTATACACTTTGAGATCTGTGCATGTGTGATATTGGTAATTGATGGTGAAAAGTATGAGTATGAAAATACGTGAGGTATTTAAACTGAAAGAAAAATCTTTTTATCTTTTGATAAAAAGGATGATATATGAGTGCTTACGTGGCCATTTTAGTTGGAGGTTTGGGTGCATGTAATGAATCTGAGTGCACAGATTTACAGTAATTTTTCTGTACATTTTTTCTGTAATATCCATGAGGAATTAGGCTAATAGCCAGACTGAGCAGCAACTGCAGATAATGGGCTTTGTGTGTGCACTTTAAGTTCTGTCTGGAGCTCCTGTTGCCTTATATACTGTGTGACCCTGTATTCACGTATCTTGTTTTGTCTTTCTTGTCCCTTCACTTACTGTTTGTTGCCTCTTTATTTCACCTGGTTTAGAAAAAACAAAGCAGGAGGTTTTTGTGTGTGAACTTTTTCTGTGGCATAACAAAGCCCAGGGCCAGAGAGGAGTCTCTGGATGCTACCTTGGCCCTGGCAGTCACCTGCCTGCTGCACAGGTACTGAAAACCTCTGTGCCGTTGAATTGGTATCTGTACAGAACCCTTGCCTGCTGGCAGGAGGAGGCTGTTCATGTGCAATGTAATTCAGTGTGTCACCTCTTTGCTTCAGGAGCAATGTTTGCTTTCATGCTGGTTCTTATTGCCTGTGAGAGAAGTGGAGGTAAGTTTTTCAGGCTGGAACAAGCATTTCTAATAAAAGAAGTCTCTCCAAAGGTATATATCACTTAATTCTCTTTATTAATTTGCTTATGGAACCAGCATGACATTGTCCTACTTTCGCTGGATTTTTCTTTGATTTTTTGGATGTTTTGGCATACAGGTTCTCAGAGTATCTTTTCTATTTCTTAGAAGTACAACCATTTCAGTATTTTACCACTTCTTAAGGTGCGTATCAGCACCCTAACCCTTTAAGCGGCAGTGCTTTCTATATAGAGAGCAACAGTGTTTGTACTGATGTTCTCCTGAAGGAGCCTGTTTATGACTCATGTATCTTTAGGGTACCATACTGAAGGCTGCTCTAAGCTCACTATTTGTTCCTATTATGACACCATCAGGCTTGTACAGCTAATCTGTGCAGAAAGGCACCAGCACTGCTGACCCTGGAAATTACTGGTTTTGTCAGTGTATTGCCACAGAACCTGCTGACTTAGAAGCCAGGTGCTTTGCACCTCATAGAGCAGATGATTGTTTCTGAAATATTTTGAGAAATGAAGTTCTTTTGCCACAGGGACTGCTTTGAATATCTCAGTTCTGTACCAAACCAATGGAAACACACTGGCATCCAGTTGAGACCATCAAGTCTTGGGTGACAAATCTAGCACCCTGGTCTTAAAGAGCAAAAACCCCAAAGTCTTAATTGCTTACAGAATGGGAGTCCCCTGGCATCCTAATGAAACTTACTCAGGAGTTGTGGAAACAGCAGGCACTTAATTCCCGGTTTTCAAACCACTAGGGAGTTGTGTCTAGTTTTGTATCTGGCTTCAGTTATCTTTGGTAAAACTGAGGTTGGATGGAAAAAAATTTTTACAACTTCTGAGGTTCTAACCTGGAATCCAAGTAGTCCCTTTGCTGTGTGCTGTGAGACAGTGGAGCAGATCCTTTCCACTCGCATTTTCTGTAGTATGTTATTTACAGTCATCATTTGTTGTTCTTGGGTAAAGAGCCCCAGTCTTTCCATTCTCCCAGCCTACACACATCCCTAGTCCTTTCCTCTGTAGAAGATGAGGAATGCATGCTGAAGAGGATCTGAAAGCAAGATCAATGTATTAAACTGTCATTTAGTATGTGAGGAATGTGGGCATGTTTGTCTATGTGTCTTTTGTAGTGCCTTCTGGCCAGTGCACTGCAAGACTTAGTGTCGAGCAGAAGTTTTTGGAGAAGAACATAGGAACTAGAAAACGTATCTGGGAATTGTTTGGAAAAGTATGTCATTGCAAGCTAAAAAAAAAATGGGGAGGAAAAATGAGAGATTAAAGCTGGTTATAGAGTATAAGCAAGTAGCTGTACTGTTGAAATTGTGGGCAGACAGACTATTATTTTCATCATCTATTTGCTGAGAAGCAGCCACTGTTTTCATTGTAACTGGGAGACTGATGTAGAGTGTGCACAGAGGAGTGGAAGACACCTGACACAGCTGCTGCAAGGGAAATGTCAGCTGTCCATTTGCAAAAGTTTTTAGGACATGTCTGGATGAATCTCTAGGGAGCATAACTTGTTTCAGGACAAAGCTGAAGCTATGTGAATGAACACACTTCCATTTCCAAATAGTACGCTGTGCTGGATGTGCTTGTCTTAAGTGATGAGTGTAGAGTCAGCCATGGTAAAAGGTAGATCCAAACTGAAATGAATAGGATTTTTTCTGAGAAATAGCTCCTCTGAGCTATTGGTGACATTGCCCACTGTAGTCTGCGCAAAGCATCATCCTGTCCCTTTGTTACACTGCTGCCTTCCCTTTTGTAATTGATACTTTCTTATAAAGTATGGACAAAGTATCTTGTGTTCTGTATGACTAGTCCTCATTTCTTTCTGTGCAGTGCTTCTGCAGTTTAAATAGAGGCAGACACCCCTTCCACCACTGCGTGTCCCTTCTCCTTGAATAATGTCGCAAGGCCAGTGTGTTAAGAGATGGACTTTTTCCTTCCAGAGAGGAATGAGGTGTCCTTGCAGGAAGGGAGCAAAATTGGAGAGATGTGTACAGTCTTTACAGACTTAGTTTTTTTAGATACCCACTTATCACAGGTCTCCTTGCAAACACAGCACCTGCTCTGCAGATTAAGTTACACTTCACACTCCTCTTTTGAAAATGAGGTTATGTTCTTGGAAATTTACCTAGGTCAGGCACCAAAGCAGTCCGAAACTCATCCAAGATGGGGTTACCAACTTGTCCTTCTTGCACTGAGCAATCCATGGACAGAATGTAGTCTTCCTTGTTTTGCCTTGTGTCCTAGGGGACCTCCCTGTTGTCACACTTCACTTCGTTTTGCTCTGAATGCCCACTCTGTTCAGTGTATGATGTCTTTCTACTAGCCTTAGTCAATTCCACAAATCACCAGTTGCCTTCCTTGCTACGGCAAATTGGGTCATAGAGGTTTAATCTCACTCTCTGAAATGTTAACAGGGCCTTGCCTGCCAATATAACTACTGAAGTCTGAC
This sequence comes from Chloroceryle amazona, assembly GCA_027560015.1. Classification (NCBI taxonomy): domain Eukaryota; kingdom Metazoa; phylum Chordata; class Aves; order Coraciiformes; family Cerylidae; genus Chloroceryle; species Chloroceryle amazona. The sequence goes on from JANHFX010027900.1 coordinate 55,021, forward strand.
ATGTAAAAACAAACAAACCCCCCCCATAATAGTGCAGTGGTGGTGCTCATGCTCTCCCCTGTTGGGTGGTGAATAGCAGGAATAGGGTCTTGTTCATACAGGTTGAGACTCTTGCTTAAAGTGAACTACCACCAGCACTTCTGCAATAAGCACCCTTCTTTGGTGCTTAGTCCATAATTTATATTCTGAAGAACACAAAGTCCTTGGAGAGCAGATGGGAAGTAGAGGGAGGGTGGAATGACTCAGGAGTCTTGGTACTGGGCAAGGGTCCTTTCTGCTCATTGTTCCTGACAGGTCAGTCCCACTAAGTGCTGAGTCAGTGTTCAGCACATGGTTTTGCGATGTCTAAGTGTTCCAGTTGTTCTTCTGGAGATGGAATGACATAGGCTTTGGGTGCTGCCATCCAACCTAGGAATTCTACCTAGGAGCTGTCGTAAAGGGGGAAGTGTGCTCTCCTGTCACAATTACCAAGAAATAAAGCAGAGTGCTCTTTGCTTTCTACAGAGTTTCAGGCTTTGTGACTGGGTGTGAGATGATGAACCACACCATCCAAAGTGCAGATGTTTTTCATGGTGATCTTTTGCTGGGATTTACCTGTACTGGTTGGAAGGCAAATTTTAGAAGAGCTTTAGATGTTGATACTTAGGCTTTTATGCTGAAATTGCTTTGAAAGCAGGAAAGAAGTAAAATCTGACTCTGTTGATGCAGCTGTCCTGGAAAAGAAAACATCTGAACTTTAGTATAGATCTCTTGCCTAAGAGTGTGCTTGAAGTAACTGATGGTTATTAACCTTCCTACTATGGAGAAATAGATATTTTGAGTCTATTACAGTACTTTTTTTTTTTTTTAATATGGGGTTTGGTAATGCAGGGGTCAGTCAAACTCACTGACAGACCAATCATCTCATGACACCTCAATTGTTGCTGTTTCATTATAAAAATAATTCTGTGCAAAGTTCCCTTCTCTAAGGAAGAGCACATACATGTAATTATAGGATGCCTTTTGTTTGTGGGGTTTTTTTTGGTGGTGTTTTGTTTTGTTTTTTTTTAAAGACATTAAATGACTAATACATTTTGCCAGTGGAACTGACAGCTGTAACAAACCTGCTTCTCTCATCAGCTGTAAGCTTTTATGCCTGCCTTGTATTAATGAATAAATCATCTTATTACATAAAATTGCTTTCTAATTGCTCCTGTGTCAGTCTGTTCCAGGTTAGGCCTAGGCAGTAAGGTTCCCTTGATGCCTGGGTTTTCCCTTTCTGCTTGACTGCTGAGCAGTCATGTTTACAAGTGCCTAGGAATGGACTTGGAGAGGAAAAAAATATGTGAAGAGTGAACTGAGAGAAGGCAGGAGACAGAGAGAGGAGAAGAGGGGATTTGAAGGGGACAAGGAATCAGTGCAGGAGACACAAGAGAAGAACCTGAAGGAACTGTTGAATGGAAGAAACAAATGAAAAACACTTAGAAAAGCGAGTGGGAAGAGAGGGAAGATGAGTCAAAACTACAGTAAATGTTTTTGTGTCAGGTCTTGTGTGGAGCAGCTTGTGGGAGCTCAGTGTTGGCTAAACAGCCGTGGCCATTTTGTGTGACAGGAGGTTTCCCCTAAGCTTTGGCAAGTTGTTATCATTTAAGTTCTCCTTTTCCTTGCTTAAAATGTTACCTGGAAAACATTAATTAGTCATTTAATACTGTAGAGTGAAGGAAAGTATACCCTCTACTGCTTTTCCTCATCAAATCAAACGATTGATTCTCAGATAAGATTAAATGGCAATTTAGGTAGGCTTTGTGTCATAGAGGAAGATTTTTCCAAATTAACTGTAACTGAATAACTTGGAATTAATCCTTCAACTACCAACAGGCTCTATCAAGTCATATATTGATTTTATTTAGGTTCATTAGAAAGAGGACTGAGAACAAGTTAGACTCTTGAACAAAAACAAGTGACTCTGTGTAGAAATCATGCAACTTTAATTAATTTGGTTTAATAACTAATTTAATTGAAACTTACTGTGGTAGAGAAGTGTCCTCATTTGAGTTGGAACAGAATTAGTTCATCTCAGTGATTTTATTTTTCTCCTAAGTTTCTTCTAACTAACTGCACTTTCTGAAGTCTATTTTCTAAATTTTCTGAAGCCTATTTTCAACAAACAGTGTCTACTTCTAGCAGTGATAATGCCCAGTGTTTAGAGTTAGTACCAAGGATTGGTGTGCAGACCAAGGCCACTGCTAAATCCTGTGTACCACATTGAGGGGTGCAGAAAGTAAGAGGAGTGGACAGGACAGGTGACCCTAAACTGACCAGTGAGGGATAACATCCCATGTGTATCATGTGCAGTATAAAGCTGAGGGTCACGAGGGCCAGGCTCTCTTCTTCAGTGGCTGGCATCCAAGGAGGACTCAGTCACTTCTGCCTTCGATCCTGATCTGTGTTCTTCTGAATCCAGTTCCCATCTGCTGCTGAGTCCAGTCTGGGACTTCCCCAGTGCCTGCTCCACAGCATCAGTGGTATCAGTGATGTAATTGCCATCAGGGGGTTGATGTTGGCTTTGTACATATTTGTATAGATTCCATTTTATTATAATTTTTTTTCATTAAAGCTGTTTTGGTTTTCTTTGCTAACCAGTGAGTCTCTCAATTATTCCTTTTTCTCTTCCTCTTTGGGGAGGGAGAGGGGTTAACAGAGAGTGTCTGTTACAGGTCTAGCAGATGGCCCTAGCCCTAAACCTTGACAAGAAGGTATTTGGATATGATAGTACAGCTCCTAAATGACTGATGCAATCATTTGCAAAAGGCAGTAAGAGTCAGACTTCTTGATGCTTGTCTAAGGTGTATGAGAATGACATCTAGAATTTTGGCTTCTGTTTTTGTTCCTATTATAAAATTATCTTACCACATTTTTTATGAAAGACTAGAGTACTAGTAGGATCATACATTATAAGGAAATTAATCTGGTTAACTGAGGCAGCGTGATTCTTTCTTTTAAGACCATTTACAGTTCTCTCTTGTAGGTTGTCAATAAAATAGTTTTATCTTAAAATCCTGGCAAATGGAAGAAAAGCTGTTGATGCTAAACATTCAGAACCTTATGTCCTACCTGGTATTTCTGGGCTGTTTCAGAGAAAAGGTAGAACATTTCAGCATGCTTGAATGTTGTTGACAAAAGTGCTATAGAAAAAGAAGTCTTACAGTGAACAAAACAAACCATTTCAGCTGCCTTCCCAGGACATAAAATAGCAAAGGAGATCAAAGTATTTGCTTTTTTGTTTGCTGAGCTTCCACCTAAGAAGGTCTATACTACTGTACCTTGTGCGAAAAAGAGCCACTTTTTAGAGATTGCCCAATGAGTGTGTGGGATCCTTGTTTTTATTTCAGGTTTGAGTGTGGAAACAAGCTGGCAACCATTTGGTGTTGTTGGGAAAAAAAGAACAGGGAGTTCAGTGTCTATTCCAGCAGTGTGAGGAAGAACAGACAGCTGAATAGAATTTCTTCATTACTTTTTCTGTATGAATGCAGGCATACTGGATTTAGCAGAGACCTAAATGCAAAGGTTTGTTACAATTCTAAACTCACCTGTTTTATCAAGAATTTCCCTTCAATCTGTCACCATGAACATTATACTGAAGGAGTAGTATGATTTCTGTGGGTTGCTAGTAAGAGTTGCTTTTGTTGAGTCTTCTAGATAAAGTGGTTTCTATTTTTGGTGCCCTTCACTTTTGCCACATTTTAGTTCTTCCTGGTACTTGAGGTACCTCCTGCTACATGGAAGGGATGGTGGCAAAAAGTTATGTTAAAAGGATAGGAAAGAGGCTAAGATAGTACAGTGTGCTGATTCTGACCTATTTGAGTCTTTGACCAAAAGCAACAGAGAACAACATGTAATTCATCAGCAAAGAATATTGTAAACCTTTAAAAAGAGGAGGAAAAAAATAAAATATTTGGATTGATAATGGCCAGAACCAGAGATTAAAACCCATAGAAATGGGACAAATGAGCTGTGAAAGAAAAATATGCACAGAACAGTGAGAATGTCTTAAATTAGTAAGAGAGATTGTATGGTCAGTGTAGATCTGGTTGGGTTCCCATGTAGGTAATACATAAGGAACTGCAAAAAATGTGGGAAAAAAAAGTTTCTGGTAAAATGTAAGAAAAAAGTCCAGCATAGAGGGTGTTTTGAGGGAATTCAGATAGGTAAACCTGAGATTTTATGTTTGGACAGACAGTGGTGCTGAAGAAATTGCTCTGAGCAGGATGACTTCTCCAGGCTCTGAAAGAAGGGGCAGCAGGTGCTGGTTGTGCATGAATGGAATCATGAGTGGAGGGGGAGGATGCTGAGGGTCTGCAAGGTCCTGAACATCATGTGGAGCACCACAAAAACAGGAGTGGATGCACATGCTGTGGGCAAAGATTTATTTCAGGAAACAGTGGTACAAAGGCTGAAAAGTTAGCCCTTGGAAGAGGCAGAGATCAAGCTTATCTCTGTGGTATCTAGTGAGAACTGGGGCTGGACCCTAGATGTGCAGCAACAAGGCTTCTGGTGTGTTTAAACTGTTGTGGTCACTTTTGCTGTGTGAAGCTGAACTGAATGCAGAATAGAGGGAAAAGGAGAAATCTCAGACTAGAAGGCATGTGTGTGAAGACAGGCCTGTGAACACTGTTTTTATGGTGCTTCTCAGTAAAAGCCTTGATAAGAATCCAGGATGATGGATTTTGTTCTCAGGTGCTGAAGAAGTGACTAATTTGAGGTAGAATCAAACACAATTTATGTTTTCCATGGTAAACCTGTGAGCCTTCTTTCTTTCACCTTTTTGACAGTTCCTGGAAGTGAGTGAGGCTTAAATACTAGAAGGAGCTGATTTGCAACATGTCATCTGCAAATAAGAAAGTCTGCTGTGTTGAGCTTGCAGCACAGTGTTACAGTGATGCCAAATACTTAGGTTAGTACTCCACATTTTCTGTTGTTTTCCAAAGAGTGTCTCTTTGGCTTTTAAGATTTCCTAGAATTGCTTGTTAATAATCTTTAGCCTTTAGGTATTTTTTGTTGTTGTCTTTGTCCTGTGTTGCTTGATTAAAGGTCAGATCTGAATGAGAGCTGTTACTGATTTCAAAAGTGCTAAATAGAGATTGTAGATTTTTTTTTTTCCTCTGTTTACTAATGCTTTTCCCATTAGAACTTGATTGCAGTACATGTCCAGGCTGTAGTGCAAACAGACCCAATCCGAGCCTGTCTCAGCAGGACTGAGTCAACATGGAGCTGGTAGCAGCATTGAGACCTTGGTGATTATTGAACAGGAGGTGGCTTGAGGTGTATGAAAACTACTGCTGTGGTAACATAAGTAGGGGGAAAAATGAGACCTAAATGGTTAATGAAATGGGGAAGAAAAGAAAAAGAAGAAAAAAAGGCGATGTGAACAAAGATTAATTGGTAAGACTTTGTTTAAGCGCTTGTAAGAAATAAGCTGCTAGGCCCAGTGTCAGTGGGGCATGCATTAAGTTGTCTGAGTGGGAAGTTAATAACAGAGGAGTCTGGTGTTAGTAAGAAGAGCTCAGTGTGCTCTTTTTCTTACGATTCATTGAAAGGACCACAGGGTCACTTTTTCTGGAGATGTTTTTTTCATTGAAAACAAAATGGAAAGCTCTGTGATTGTCAGATCAGGTACACCAATGGATCAGGTACCTCTTACTGCCATTAAACATAGGGTAATATGTAGTCAGATTACAATAAGGAGTTCTGATAACATAGAGTAATGAACCAAAAAGCAGCTTAACTAATGGTCTGTGCATTTCAGTTGCTTATATAGAGAGCTTTAATAAATAGAAAAATATAAATTTACTTTTGTTCAGAGATCCTAGCTCATTAAATGTACAACATACCAGGAGATGCTTTTTATCCAGCTCAGCTGTGTAACAGGCTGGTGTACAGAGCAACTGCTGCTACAGACCAGTAGCTGCTGGAGGGAGAGTGAGGTGTGCTGTAAAGGACTCCTGGGAGAAAATAGTCTACTATTGTAAATATATATGAATTCAGGGGGAGAAACTAATAAATGTTTATTAAAGGGCTTGGGGGGCAAGGATGTATGAGATAGTTACAAACCTGATGGATGTGGTTGTTCGCTGCTTGTTTTACTTTCACTGGGTGCTGTGATTGTCATGCAATATATAATTTGGCATATAATGATTTTGCAGTACCTCACTGTTCTGTGACCTCATGTTTTCTGATTGCTTCCTGCTGATGTTTTATGGATTTTCATATTCTTGTTGACCTGTGAAGACAAATGCACACAAGGACAGGAGCCTACACTAGCAACAGTGCTTTTGAACGTAATTTCCTAACCCCAGACAGTATCACACTCTTCCTGCTTTAGAGGCTTTTCACAGTCAATGGGTCTGGTCTGTCACTGGAGGCAGTGTGAACCAGCCTGTCATCCTACACCAACAGAAGAGAAATGGTCTGGAGTAGATGAGTCCTCAAGAGGAGTGCATAATGCAGATAGTCAGGGCCTGTCTTGTAACAAGCAGCAGCGATGTTCCTGTGGGTTTGCGTTCTGGCTTGTGTCCCCATGCTGGCAGCAGCATAGTTCCTGACCCTGCACATATACAGAAGACATGTTGCTGTTCCTGCAGGGCTTGCATATCCCATTAAAGTAGCCTGTGTCCTGCTGTTGGTGTCCATACTGCTAATTTGCAGATTTGTATTGCAGTAGTTAAAAGTAGTGCTGATTTTTATGTGGTGCAGGGATGTAATTGGAGCAGCAAGGATGAATACTTGGGGGATACTGAAGGCTGTAGACTGCTCACTCTTTGGATCTGGGAAGGTTCAGGAAGGTGGTCAGCTATGATGTGAATAATTGTAGTGCTTAAGACTGTGAGCAGCTTCATCACTTCAGTGGAAATAGTGCTTGCCTAAGGCTTATCTTGATTCACAGATGTAGTATTCAGAAATCAGCCTTCCAGATCCTTTGGCCAGGCCACTCTGAAGGCTGAGCTTTAAAAGACTCCCTCTGTGAGGCTTTGGCTCATCTCCAGGGTTTTGCTTCCTGCTGCAAGGGGCTGCAGGTAGTGATTTTTGTCTTTTTCCGCTGGTGGATGCATTTCATGAGCGCGTTCTCTGGTGCCCTTTCACTGCCACTAAAACATGCTGGAAAGTGAGGGACAAATAGGATGGATGCTGAAGGCAATGGGGCAAGATGGGAGTAAGTGGGACAGCAGAGAAAGGAGAGAGTAGCAGATAAGATACAAGATGGCAGGTAAATGTAATTCACTGCCTTCCTTTCAGGTTTTCCTGGTTCCTTCTTGCTGAGTCTAAGAAGGTCAGTGTAGTTCTGGGTCAGGGCTGGTGATGAACCATCATTTGTAACACTTCCCTGGGTTTAGTTTGTTCTGCAGACTTAAGAAAAATAATAATCAGGGCTGAGACAAAATAACTGAGCCCAAATCTATATTGGGACCTGCAGCTCCATGCCTCTATTAAGATGCCCACTGTGAGGCCAGACATGTCATCTGAAGAAGTCCCTGGGCTGAGATTGATGTGCTGCTCTTTCTAAAATAGCGTGTAGATGAGTATTTTAATTTTGAAGGCCAAACTGAAACAAAACCCTGCTTTGCCCCTCTGTTCCCGTCCTGGGGTAAGCATGCCTGACCTACCTGCTTTGTAACCATGGTTTGCATATGTGCCCTGACAGCCATTTTAATGCTTTATTTTTAGTAACTCAAGCTCAGTTGTTTCATCTCATCCTGGCATTTTTGAAAGATTTGGCACTCGTATACAGCTTACTGTGTCCCCTCTCCTTTTTGTTTTGCTTTGGTACTTCTTTTCATACCTCTTAAAAACCTACTCGTATGTTGACATAGCATCCAAGCAAATGTGCCCTACCGTTCCCCAGTAAGAGGCAGTGTAATTAATTCTGAAGACCTTCTGCTGAAAGAAACCTTTGCCTTCCTCTGAGCAGTGAGAGCTGTTCAATTATACTGGAAAGCTGCATGTGGTCCAGGCAGAGACAACCCCCCACCGCCCTCCCAGAGCTTTCTGAAGGACTGCTGTATTGTCATCTGACAGAGTCACTCATTTCCAGATAATTGGCTTTTTAAAGGGCATCTATAGGACCCAAATAGCTCCTGGCATACTGTTTGTACCATTGACCTACCAGGTTAGCAAAGGTTAGACTTAATTGCCTCATTTATGGCTAATGCATTCCAGTTTTGCTGTTGCTTTTTTTCTGAGGATAATTGCTCAAACCTGTGTTTTTGTTTCTGAAATCTTGATGAATAAAAACAAGGGTCCTACTTAGTGAATAGAGATGTTGCTTTCATTGGGAGAGGCAGAGGTTGCATAAAATGCTTATGTTAAGGAAGTGACCATATAGGTGGATGAGAGGTTGTCTGGGTGAGCCTTGCTCAGCCCTTTGACAGCTCAGGTTTCCCATTGTGCTCCATTGGCTAATCTCTCTGTTACGCAGTTTATTGCAATGGAAAGCAGTGTTCTGGCAAATTGTGTTCGATACCACACTTCTTGGTTCTGTCTGTGGACAGTGTATGCTCTGGGTACAGGGTTGGTGTAAGAGACCTTTGCAAGCGTTGTTCCTCTGTCCATGGACTGTGCCTGGACCCCAGATGTCCAGGTGAAGGCTGGCACTGAAATGAGGAGACACAGAGCACCCTCTGGGCTGGTTAGAGGTGTAAACCTGTAAACCCAGCACTTGTCTGGTGTGTTCTGCAGAGTTAATCCTGACATTTCTACAAATGTGTTTCATGTGTATCTTGTATATGTCTGCAGATTTTGAGTGGTAAGGGTGGAGCAAACCTGTGGCAGCATATGCTTCAGTCTCACATGAGTGGTCATGCCTCTGTACTCTGACCTTCCTAGCACCAGGTGATGTTTCTATTTTGCTAGGAGGAAAATGAGCACTGTGTTCCATCGCAGCTTTGTAAAGCCAGAACTATTCACACAGTTGTGGGTTTTGTTTATTTTATGGGTAGGGTAGTTCTGGCAGTAGGTTTTGAATGACAGTTTTTGGACAACAATGTCATGGCTGTCAAGAGGAGACCTGCACCCTGATTTTTGTTAACTGTCTCCCTGAGGTCTCTGAGCAGCCAGAAAAACCTTCTGTCCCTCGCATCATAGTGGACTCTGAAGCTGCCAGCGGTGGGAAGGGGGTGTAGGTTAGGTGTCCATCATTGGCTTCAGGTGTTCAGAGCTCTTCATCCTAATTCACACCAGTGACAGAGATGCCAAGCTGTCAAGTCTGTCCTTCTCTGTAGCTCAATTCATAATGCTTCCCTGGATTAATTCCTATTTAATTAAATCACATCCATTATCTAAACAACTGGTCTTGATTGACAGCCTTCCTTTAGTAAAAATGCCTCTGATGTTCTTGTGCACACGGTTAGAGGGGTTCATAACTTTGCTGTAAAAGCTTTAAAGGTGAGGAGGGGCAAGCTGAATGTCAGCATTAGTATCTGATGTGCCCTGGGGGCATCTTGCTCCTAGGGGTGTTTCTCTGTGGGAATAATCCCACCAGTGGCAGTTCCAGCAGCAAGATGGAGCAAGATGGATGGCTACTTTATTCTGTCCCTTATTTATGGAGCTAGGCAGCAGCATCTGTGAGCCAGATCTGATCCGTTGTGATTTACCATCTGATCTGTTGCCTTCATGTGGTAGTGCAGGCACAGAAATAGCTGTTTGGCCAGACAGCATTCAGTGAAAGAAATTGAATGCGTCTTACCATGCTGGTGCTTAATTTTGCCAAATCTTTGCAGAAGGAGGAGAGCACTAGGTCTGAAGATCAGCATTTATCTTGTAGCAGTGAGGAGGCTGGTTCAGGGGGTAACAACATGCTGAGGTGCTGTCTGTCAACAGATTTTTAGGAGGGTGTGTGGTGTGTAAGATTAACAGCAAAGGTAATTGAGACAACTTACTGTTGGATATGATAGATCTGCCATCATTTAAAGCAGGGCTAAATGTCTTTATAAAATGTGTGTTGTACTTCTGATGTAAGTGGTGGGCTTAGTGGTGGTACTTCTGGTGTGAATGTCTTCAGGGAAGTCTACTCCTGCTGGTGTTGGGAATAAATCCCAAGGAAGGCTCTCAGAAGTTCAGTTTTGGTCATTGGCAGCATTTATATAAAGGAAGGAAGGAGAGATGAGCAAATGAAGAGTGGTCACAGATGCTAGTCATATTGGATTTCATTTGCAGAAATGTTTAAGAATATTTCTTACTCCATTGGCCCAAATCTATTCTCTGTTTCTTCAAATCACCTGCTTCCTGAGGAGAGAGTAACAAAACACATACACAATTGGTAATTTTTGCTGGGGAAGTAAAGGTGGTTGTGCTAGTCTTAACCACTTGTCAGTCTCAGCACAAAGATTGTTTTGTTCATAACTTTGAAGTGGGAATTATGTGTTTCCTGGAAATAAATGTTAAGCTGACTACAAATGGTTGTTTAAAAATCTTGGAGCTTCTTTTTAAAGACACCTAAGAGATGGTTTAAAGCAGTAAAATAAAGGATTATACATTTAAACTTGTTTTATGGAAACTAGCAATGGTCTTTTTGACCTAGTTTGTCCTTCTGCAGGTTTTGATCTAATGTGAAATAACAACCAAGTTTTAAAAATGGCTTTGGCAGAGCGCACATGGTTTAGGTGCTGTCCTGAATGAGAGAAAACTGTATTCCTGATCTTAGCATGCCTGGCTAAAGGTGATGCATGTCCCAGGACAGAGGAGTTAATTGGGATCCTTGCCTCTCCCAGGATGTGCCTTAGTGAGTAACCTTCATCTGCACGGTCTGTTTGCTCTTGTGGGGATGCTCAGCCTGGGGCACAGGCATGCCTGCGACCACTTGTGTGTTCCTCTGCTTGCTTTGAGAGAGCAGACCTTTCATCTTCAGGGTTTATTTCAGCCACTCAAAGATACCATCCCCATGAAGTCTGAAAACACACCAGTGAAAGGCCACAAAAGGAAAAAGCCAATCTAATAAAAAATGTAACTAGTGGGACCTTGACAATTAAAGACATGTATGTAGCAACTGTACAACTAATTACTGTAGTCAGAGCAGCCCTTCAAACATAGTTGTATTCATTCAGTGCCCTCCATCTTAGCAGATATTTAGAAGAAAACAGCACATGGCTCAAAACCCAACCGTCATCCACCGCTGGCTTTGTGCTGATGAAACCTTCAGCTTGTTTTATTTTGCTCTTTGGCTTCTTCTCTCCAGGACCTAATCTCAGAAGTGTTAACTTTGGATGCCAAAATTTACATATCAAGGATTAAATGAATGCCACTGAGATTGTGAAATTGTGTCCAATGCTCATCTTGCTCTTGCTATGAAGCTACTTGGTAATACTACTGATTAAGCTACTTGCTTATGCCACTAATGTTTTAAAAATTACAAAGAAAGTAAGTGTAAACATTGTGACTTCCAGCCAGGTGGTAAAGAAAATATATTTAGAAGCAATTGTTGTCAAGTTGCATGCAGAGCTCCAAGCATCTGAAGCCCCTGATGGATGGACACCTAACCTACAGTCCATCCTTGCTGCTGGCAGCTTCAGGGTGCTCTGGGATGTTACAGTTCTGTGTGTTTATTCTTGAAATTATATTTTGGGATTCAGGGCTGATACAAGTTGGTGATTGAAGTGTTGGGTGTCTTTGGTATCCATCGGTCTGTATGGCACTGGGAGAGGACACAGGTGTGTCTGTGAACACTCATCAGCATGGAGTTGCGCCAAGGAGAACAGGAAAGATTTATTCTGTATGATCGGATTTAGATGACCTACCCCTTGGGTGCTCTCCAGAACTGTCATTGATTATTGACAGTTTTCCTTAAGTTTAAAGCAGTTAGATACCTTTCCAGTTTTGACTGAGAAACAGGAGTGCTATTTGAATTTTCTGTAAATAAAAAAAAATAAGAAATAGGGCAACTAGTGCAATTCATTTGGATTTTCTTGAGAGAAAATGACTACAGCAAGAAAATGTGAGAGTCTTCTTTGTTTGTCTGATTTTGTTTAAGATTACCAATTCTAAACTCTAGTTTGCCTGTGGGCAACTGAACAGATTCTATTTCCTTGAAGGAAAAAGTATGTATGAAAATACATACTTCTGAAAATTTCCCAGTCTCTAGAAGTGCAGTATTTTATGGCCAGACTTTTGCTCCAGTCCTACAAATGTGCTCAAAATGAACAGAGTAATCATTTAGATTCTACCTGCAACATTTTAATGATTTAATCATAGACCTGTAATTCTTCCTTTTAATTTCATTCCACAAGTTTGCTACCTAAATGTGTCCAGATGTTGCCTAATATTGAAAAACAGGGTGAACTTAAGATTACTCTGTGGTATTTTGATATGACATAAAATTCTGTATTAAACATGTGGTCTAATTCTCTAGGATATAGCACAGACCTTCCATCAGTCTCTTCCATCTTGATCTTGTTCTTCCGATCTTAAGATTTTAATTTTTATTCTATGATGCAGAATATGCGATCCCCTCAAGATGAGGGGGTTTCCTGTCAAGTAAATGCTATATATAGGAATAACATTTGCCAAATTTTGCCTGGTGACACCTTCAAAAGCCTCAGTGAAGCTTAGCATTCCCTATGACAGAAGATACTGAAAGGGGATTTATTCCAGGTATTGATGATAACTGTGTTTTGCACAACTGGGCATCTGTTTGAAGTGTAGGTACATGCATTCCTGGTGGCTCCACCATGTACCACTTCAGAACCATTAAAATGTATTAAAATTAAGCCCTTGTGTGTTCTCATTGAAGTGCCCCTAAGTTTGCAAAGACTTTATTTAAACACTCTTAAGATGTTTTGAATTTAAAAAAAAAAAGAAATAAAATTTCCTTTCCTTCCTGACACTACAGATTTACCAGCTCGTTTCTATGCTTCTGCTGTCTGTGCAGGCTGGATTTCTCTGAGTTATGTGGCAGGCTTTTGAAACAAGTATGGATGTTGTCTCCAAATAACAACAAATCTGCTGTCTTTCTTTTCAGTCATTTATTTCTTAGAAGGCTTTATGTAGTCAAACCTCATGCTCTGCCTGTGTTTCCAGGGCCTGACAAGTGGCAGGTTTCATAAATGAATGCTCAATCTGGTATGTACCAAAACACTCAAAGCTGGTGTTTACAGGCAGCTGGTACAGAAGCTTGTAGTGTGCTGCTGGCTCTGACACTCTCTGGCTTCTGTGTACTGAGTAGGAGGATCGTGTTGTGGAGATGTGACCCGTGCCTTTTGGGACACCTCGGTGTGCAGGTGTGCCTCCCATTGTATTGGGTGACTGTGGCAAGATGTTGGCAGCAGGGAGTTGCATGGGTAGCCTCTGTGAGAAGAGGACAGGGTCTGCCCCATGCTGGACATGCTGGCTCCCATGGACTCCCCTAAAGGACACAGCTGAGCCCATTAGCCAAGCTGGTGGTGCCTCTGTGTATTCAAGAGAGGGCAGAAAACATTGGACAGGCAGAGGAGGGAAGAAAAAGAGTGAGAAACAACATGGTTCAACAACAAATTTGGTGAAGAAGGAGGTGCTCCAGGTGTCAGAGCAGATACCACAGCCTGTGGAGAGTCCATGCCAGAGCAGACTTCACTGACAAGAACTGTAGGCCATGGGAAGCCCATGTCAGGGCAGAGGAAAGATGTCAGGAGGAAGGAGTGGCAGAGAGCAACTGCTGTGTACTGACCATAATCCCCCATCCCATCTACCTCCATAGCTTTGAGGTGAGTAGAAAAGGCAGGAGGAAAGGAAGGAGATTGGTTTGGGAAAGGCAGGGGGAAAGGTGTTTCAGAATCTGTCTTTTTGTTTCCTACTACCAAAATCATTATTTAAATACTATTTTAATTGGCAGTAAATTAATTTTCTCTAAGTTGAGTCTATAAGTGATCTCCCTGTTTTATCTCAACCCACAAGCTTTCTTACTGCCATTCTTCTTATTTACTCCCCTGTAAAGAGATCCTGTTGTCAGAGTGAGGAAGTGAACAAGCAGCTGGGTGGGAGTTTGGCTGTTAGTCAAGGGTAACCCACCACACCTGTTCATCAAGGCTGATATCTTCTTGAGTTCTGGAAAGCCTGGAGTTTAAACACAGTTCATTGTCCAACCCAAAGAATATTACTTAGTGAGAGCCCTAATCCTACATCTGGTCTACTCTGTGATAAGATTACTGCTGGTTTCAGCATACGTTCTTGCCATAGTGAAACAAAGATTTAAATTTACAGTTAAATTTCTAGGAAAGACATCTTTTTGTGTCCTTTAAGGTATTAGGACCCACAGGTATCTTAATGGCAATGGAAATGCTAATTTATGTGGTACAGTGCCGTAATGGACATGTGTTCATGAAGACTATGAAGACTTACACTGGGCCTGTGTCCTAAAGTTGTGATCCAGCTTTTACAAAGACGATGAAGTCGGAATATTGCCCTAGATGATGAGGTGCTTGCAATCAGGTTTAAAAAAAGTTGGGTTTGACTGGTTCAGTTTGGAAGGAGGGGTGGTGGGGAGGGGGATGTGTGAGAGAAGAGGAGTAGTGGAGTAGTCCTCAAGTAGACTTTCAGTGTAGGACCAATTGATTCTCGTCAAAGACATAAGATTTCTTATTTTATAACCATTTTTGCAGTCCATATATGTGTACATGCAGACACACTGTTTATGCACATGTGGAACACACATACTTAACAGAAGGGGCTAATAGACATCGTGTCACACAAAAGCATAGCAATAAATAAACTATAAATCAAGACTGTTCTTGAAATGAGGAAGTGTCTGAACAGGAATGTACAGGCTTTGATGCAGAATAGGTTTGTATGTTATTGGTGCTTCATAGCAACCCTAACTGTAGAGTTGTAATCTCCCTGTCTGGAAATAAAAATCTATAGGTGCCTTTGGTAAATATTACAATTGCTTCTAGAACAGCATTTTTATATTACTATCCTCAAAGATAAATCTTGCCACCTTTATTAGACAGTGAGTTAATAAACTATCAAGTATTACATAATTCATATTATTCTATATTGCTATTCCTTGTTTAATAATATTCTGTTTTCACTCTTGTTTTTTTTCCAATTCATGAGTCCCTACTTGCAGTCATATCCCAGTGAACTACAAAAAGGTTTAATTTAAGATTTATCAAAATTAGGTGTCTAAGTCCTAAAAGGAAAGTTTCAGAAGTTTCCAAACCTCCTTCAGTACCTAAATGAGGAGTGTATTTGTGGGCTGTAGAATTTCCATCATATCTGTCAGTCCCTGTGTCGTCAGGACGGTAGCTGATACATAAAAGGTCTGCTGGAAATAGTGGTCATAGACACTCTTGCCCAAAAAGATGGGTAAAAGAGGGGTAGCGGTATCCCAAGTATGAGGAGTTGGTTGGTGGTTAAGACATTTAACTATGGGAAATGAGAGACCTGGCATGAACCAGCAAACCATTTGCTTTTCAGCACCTTGCTCTAATGTTGCAGAAGTGGGAATGACTCTTCCAATCTATGCAGAAACATTGCTAATTTCTTTCACCCATAGAACAAGCACAACTCCTGTCCAACAGTGTGGCTTCTGACAGTCTCAAAATCTTTCTCCTACTAAACATCCACAAAACTCCAATAGCTTTAGGAACCAGATGTATGTGAATTTGAATCCTCTCTGACTCTTGAGGGTACAGAAGTCTTGTCTGCAACACAGATGGTGCTGCTTGCACAGTGATGTTACTGTACAAAGGTTGGGGACTGTTCCTGCTCACAGGCAAGGTGAGCTCCTGCTCTGCCTTGGAAGTAATCCAGAAAACCTGTGAAACCCAAACTGTTACAGGTATGTAAGTCCTGGGAAAGACTGGGGCTGGAGACAGAATTTCTTTGCTGCATATGTTAGATGAGTCCCTCAATATTCTGACTTCTGTTCTGAAGTTAATTCTATGCTGGGAGTCTTTCTTTATCATTCAAAACTACAGATCCCTCTCAAGATGCTTGAGAGGAGGTTACCCATCACAGAGTGTGTGAGGTTGGGGGGACTCAGCTCAGGTAGGGCCACGTGCAGCCAGTTGCCCAGGACCATTTCCAGATGGCTTTTGAATATCTCATAGAAGGGAGACTCTCACAAACTCCCTCATTTGTAGGTCTTCTGAAAAGAGCCCTATTTTTTTTTTCCATGAGAAGTGGTAGAATAGACTAATGCAAAAATGGTGATACCTGCAAAGGGCTCATCATCTGTGAAAAAGAACATGTTTCCTACCGAGGCTGAGTTCTGTCAAAGCACCCACCGAATAAATGGGACAAACGGAGAAATGGGAGAGAGAAGTACTTCTTGACTGAGTGCAGTCAGGCTCCCAGTCCTGAAAGGTGCTGAACGTGCCTGATTCCCATCAACATCCATCTTGCAAGAAGCTGAAGGTGCATCTTCACCTCTGAGAACTGCGTCCCAGATTGGTTGCATGTCAAATTTTATATCCTGGTAAAAATGGCCTCAGTAAGGTCAGTGTATCAGGATCAAAAGGGCTGGTTTCTCACCTTTCCTGCTTAAGTGCAGCAGTGATTAACAGAGTGTTATTTGCAAACTGTTTTATTTCCTTTATGAGATATTTCTTTTCTCTCTGCTTGATTTACTCTGAAGGACCTACTTTCATTTTAAACATTGAAAGGCCAGAAAGCAGATGCTGTCAGTTGTGAAAGCTGTTGTTTATTGCATATGAATGTACTTCTGTGGTCACTACTAGCCTTGAGCTGTTGGATTTTGGTTCGCTTTTTTTTTGGTTTGGTTAGTTTTTTTCCCCACTGACATTTTCTATAAATCTATACAATTATTTTGTTGTATTTTAGGTTTGCATGGCAGCTAGTTTGATGTATGTTTAATAGATTCTTTCCCTCCCAGCAAGGGCCTAGTGATAGCTTCTGTCAAGGATTTAGTTGTTTGGAAATGCTATTACCATATAGGACGTTGACAGCTATCAAAAATCCCCTGTGGAGCTAAATCTGTAGAGATGCTATTAGTCCACTATGTACCACTGTGGATGGCATAGACAGGTATAGATCACAAGCTGTGGTAATAAACAGCTGTAAATCATTCCACCAAGGAAGTGGATCCCTTCAGATTCAGATGCGTTGATGATTTCCTGCTTTCCTGGCAGCTGTGAGAATCAGGTTCTCAAAAGGATCTTGACTTATTGTTTTAGGGTGTTTATTTATTTTTGTGGTTGTTGTTGTTCAGTTGTTGGTTTTTTTTTTTACTGCAAGTAGCCATGTTGTACAGTATCTTAAAAAAATTGCCCTTTGCTGCTGTTAGGGCAAGTTACATTTCTTGTCTACTTTAGCAAACTTTGTTTGGCGTTGTTTGGCTTAAGTGTCAGTCACTCTTCCTTAATTCTTTTCAGCAAATAAGAATAAATCTAATGCTGGTGGCTGACTACTTGATGACTCAATAAAAACTTTATTTATCAAACTGTAATACGTAACTTTGAAGAAACAACAAATGTAGAGTGGTGGCTTATGTTAACCCACTCTCAAATGATTCATCAGGAGAGTTAGAATTTAGTGACTTTCATGGCAGTAATCAAATAAGAGGCAAAACCTCCCTTACTGTTGGCTGGCAACTTCATGCCTTCTTTTTTTTTTTTTTAAACTGTTTTAAATTCACGTTTACCTCCTCTGAGGCATGTTATAGCCTGAATCATTCACTTTTACAACTCACTCATCAACTTTTGCCTTGTTACCTTTTTAAAAAGAAAAAACCTCAAAATGTTGTTAATTGTTCTCTGATTAGTTTTATTTTCAGAAATTGGATAGTATAATATTTCTCTGGCATTTTGTTTGAATTGTCTGCTGTGCATATTCTGCAGACTTCATTATGGGGAGATTTTACAGCCCTGAAGTGTGATAAAAATATGATCTTAATTTGTATCTTCTCTATCTATTGCATTTACATAAGGAAAGATGCAATGCTTATTCTCATCAGACTTCCAAAAGGATGCTTACATGAGACTTAATGTCTCACAAAGTGCCTACATTTTTATAGTGTCTAGTTTTTGGACCTTCTCTTCCTTGGAGTGAACTTCATCCCAGGTAGCTCACTTCCAGGGTTGTTCCCCGACCACTTTGAAAGACCTTTGAAGGAAACAGCTTTGTAGATAATCTCTGATTTAGACGTCCTACAATGTCTGTTGCTCATTTGATATATGTTGTTATGGATCTCTGGTGTGAGATTGTGTGGGAGTTACTGTGGTCAACCTGCTACATGCTGTGATGAAACCAGGTGGCTGAAGTGTCTATGATTCGAACTACAGTTTTCTTCCAACTTCTGCTATTTGTCTTCTGTCTGCACCTTTAAGTTCTAAAAAAGTTGTCTGCTAATCAGAAGGGACCCTTAGTCTTCAGACAGAACCTCAAGAGATTTTTGAGCTGGAAGACAGTGATTATTAGTTAATGAGTTCACGACCAACTGATATTTTGATAATAAAAGCAACTTAGATAATAATTTTTCACACTTCATTTATCATCTCCTGACATTAATTTTGCATACTTGTATTTGTGTAACTTGTACTAAATGTCCCAGTTACATCAAACCAGGTAAAACAGAGAAGGTGGACTGTGAAAGAGCAAGGAAAGATTTAATTTATTCTGCTGAATGTGGTCCTAAGAGAAATATCCTCAAGAGAAGCTGCACCAAAAGAAAGGGAGGGTTTGTGATTTTTGTAGTCTGAGACTTTTTACAGCAGTGATTTATTTCAGGTGCTAATTCAATCATTGCAATGTATGGATGGGTCATATAGTAGAGGAGACTGAATAGGGCTTCTCAAGGGGATAGTCAGGTGGAAGATGCAGCTTTGTCCCCTGCTTCCCTGGCTGGTCCAAAACCACACCTGTTGATGCAGAAGGCATCACAAACTGATATGCCTGGGAGATGGGCCTCAGCAGAAATGCAGGGTTGATTTCAGGGTTAGTTTGGTGGCAGGTGAAGTTCATCTAAATCTGTGCCACCTTTGAAATGGACACTGCTGCTTTTTGCCTGCCTACCCATTTCTTTCCCTGTACCAGCATTGACTTATGGGCAGCTGTGCAGTGAACTGAATCTGGTTTCAGTTAGCCAGCACCCTTTTTTATGAGGGTTAATGTTCAACTGCATGTCAGCTCGTGGATCTGGCCAGCCCAATGATTGTGTGACCACTGGAACAGGACAGGAGCTGTGTGGCTGGGGGCAGCTCTACCTCTCCTGGTGACAGCGTGGGTATAGATTGTCTTTATCCAACTGTGGAAGTGCACTAGGAGTGGATAGACTAATCTGCTGGACTGAAGGGCTTGTCAGGTAATGAACAACAAACTTGGATCTGCTTTGATTACCTGGCAGCACCACTCAATCATGGGAATAATTGCCTTCTGTGGGAGAAAGAGAGGGAACAGATAGTGCTGTCAAAATAGCCCCATATGTATTAAGACTGTAAGCAGTAATTTCTCCCCTCTGAGCACCCCTCATATACCACTGGAAAGCTTTTTTTCTTTCAATTAGCTTCTCTAGGGAGTGCTTTTTAACTGTTTCTGCTGGTACTGTCATCAGGGGGGAAATCCCAGACCTGGGCCACTCTAGTTACAAGCT
Source organism: Chloroceryle amazona (assembly GCA_027560015.1). Taxonomy (NCBI): domain Eukaryota; kingdom Metazoa; phylum Chordata; class Aves; order Coraciiformes; family Cerylidae; genus Chloroceryle; species Chloroceryle amazona. The sequence continues at coordinate 74,573 of JANHFX010027900.1, forward strand.
TTACAGTTTTAATGAGTGAATTTAACCAAGTCATGATTAAGCTTTGACTAGTCTCATGTTGTGTTATTTTTATAAGGTTTTGCACTTTGTGGTTTAGCTTTCTTCTTAATTTAAAGGCATAAAGTTACATCTGTGTAATGGTTTGAAAAGCAAAACAACGAGGGACTCAAGTCAGAAATACAAAACAAGAGAGATTCAATGGTACAAA
>JANHFX010027900.1:74880-101669 GCA_027560015.1 Chloroceryle amazona
TAGAGAGTATAGAATACACAGTTTTGCTTCTAACCACATAACGATAACTGGTCCCGGCCCCTCTAACTATGACAATCTGCAAATATGGAATGTCTGCAGTGTTTTTTGAAGTTAATGCTGTTAAAGTTTGCCCCCCTTTTTTTTTTTTTTGTTTCTCTGTTTTGAAATTTAAATGGTCTTTGCTGTGAAATGTCTTATCATCAGACCCTTGAATTAGGAGCATTTTCTTAACATCTTTTTCCTGCCTTTCCATGTGTGCTTGCATCACCAAATGGAGCAGTTTGCATGGCTCTGCTCAGTGATGATGTACTGGAAGTGTTTTGCAGGGTGTATATTCACAAACAGCCTACGCGCATTATTAACTTTGCTTTAGTGACAGTTGCTTGGAGCTAGAAGTGACCATACAGACAAGCGTGTTAGGGAGTAAGGATGTGTGACTCTGGTGTTTTGAGATGTGTATGCTGAGTAACCTGTGAAGTGGAGGAAGGGAAGAGTGACACTGGCTCTGCCTTTGCTGGGACTTTACTGTAGGTTAAAGAGCAAACCTCAAGTGTAGATGAGCAAATCTGCTAAGAAAGCTTGCTCTTCATTTTGTGTTTGTGTCATTGTGGCTTCTTTCATCTGCACTTGGGATTTGTGGTAGTGCTGGGTTCACCTAAGATTTCTCACCGTATCTCCTGGAAACAACAAAGAAGTATAACTGATTACTAACAGATATAACAGTATTAACAGATATTTTTTGATATTTAACCAAAATCTCCAGGATTTGGACGAAGACAGTGATAGCAAAAGCAGTCTGATTGAGTACTTAGTCTTGACTGAAGATGACTGAGGTGCTATGCGTTGAATATTCAGATGCTTTTCAATGAATCGAATGTAACTAACATCATCTTGTTTTCACTTCAGGCAAAGAGCAACAGATGATAACTGAAAATCCTCAGATTGTAGCCTTTCAGGCATTAATGGCTGTTGGCTTGACCTTTTGTATCTCCTTACTTCAGTTTACATCACTGGATAGTCTGGTACCTTCTGAATGTATGTACTGTAATGTTTTCTGGGTTTTACCCGATATGCTAGTACCCTAAACAAAATTCTTGGATTTCTTAAGGGTCTAAAATGTATCCTTGATTACTTTGCCACATTTAAATATGAGTTTTCTGTATATTCTTACGTTCCCTTCATTTCAATGCAAGTGACTCTGTCTGCAGCAAGCCTGATGCTCCAGTTGAAGGTTCTGGAGTGAACCTCATGGTGTGATGAAGAGCTCATGGACCACGTCAGCATCTGTCTTGTTTAATGGGGAATGGCCAGAAAGCTTTCTCATGGTGGTCTTTGCACCCAAGCAGACCTAGGTGGCCAGTCACCAGTGCTAAAATACTTATATTTAGATCATTGTTGAATGCCTGACTTCCAGACATGAATCCAGAAGTTTCTTTCAGTAAAAAGCTTTTTAAAGAAAATATTATTTTTTCCAGTAAGTGATATAAATATCTTCATCTCCTTCTTCCCATCTATTAAAAAAAAAAAAAGAAATATTTGATTAAAGTGAAATTATTTGTGTATTTGATGAAGTTGGAAACTGACTGCATAGTTTGCCATTTTTATGAAAATTTATGTCCCTTCAATTGAGCTTAGTAGTATGAATTTGAAAATTAACCAAAATTAAAAAGGACTGGGGGAGGTGCTTACTTGCTCAGTTCTTTATATTGGAGGCATCTGCTGCTCATTGTTGTGGGAGCCTGGATGTGGGCTAGATGGCTCCTCTGTCAGATCCAGAGCAGCTGTTCCTATTAAATGTAGCGGTTCCAACAAGGTATTACAAACCTAGCTCATGTTGCTCATGTGCTGCAGACTTTAAGAAGCAGCAACTCCCAAGATGTGTCTTCCCCCAGAAGCTGTTTAATAGGAGAAGCAAGCAATTTTTCTGTGGGTGTTTGTAATGATGCTGTGACTGGTAAAATTCATTACTGGCTGTTCTTGTCCTACAATATTTTTCACAGTTGAAGTTTTATCAGGAAAAAATCTGATCATTTGTAGACCAGACAGTTTATAGGATGCAGTGTTACTGTCCTGCAGTATTTCTACCTTTAGTTTCACTTATTAATATTAAGCAAGAAATGCCAAATGTGGGAGATTTTAGTAGACATGCTCTGTTTGTGGGGTGGGGGATAAAGCATTGAAGAAAACAAGTGGACGAAAGTCTTTGCACTGGAGAGACAGGACTGGATGGTGCTGAGAGACACTAGCTTTTTACATCAACAGAAGAGGTTTTTTTCAGAACAAAGACTAACAAGAAAACTGTCAAATTTGAAACTGTGTTTGCTTTATGAAGTGGCAGATAACAGCTGAGAGGCAAGAGAACTCTATTCACAGAGGCAGGCTCATTATGGGAAGGAAATAAAATATTAAGCAAACCACTGCTGATTCTCATTGCTTTGGGTGACTCAAAATCCAACATCTCTGCAGTTTATGCCGGAATCTTGCCCTCCCCTTTCCCTCTTGCCTCCTGAGACCGCTGTTGAACATGCTAGGCAAAGATTTTATTTAGAGTCCTCCTGAGATTGAAACGTGTTGACAAGCTGAATGCATTGAGGATGCTTACATATGCTGTTGCCTAATAATAACACCAGCTCAGAACCACAGTGAGTCTTTTTTGTCAGGCTTGCAGCTCACATAGAAGACTTGAATGACATTGCTCATTGCAGAATCATTGGCATCTCTCCTCAAGAGTGACTAACTTCCTATGCCATAGCCAAACCTGTACTGCATCACATATATTCAAAACCATTTTCAGACCTGGGATTTGAGTATTTGTTCTTGTATTTAAAAGACTGGACTTCTTTTTTCATTTTCTTTTGCATGCTTTTTTCTTTGTTTTTTTTTTTTTTTTTTTGTTTGTTTGTTTGTTGTTTTTTTTTCTTTGTTTTTTTTTTTGTCCTTTAAGAGAGGATGGCATCTTCATAAAAGAAAAGCTTGTATTTCAAACTTTTTTCTGTTTTTAGGTTTTTTTTGTTGTTGTTTTGCTTTGTTTTTGTTTTTTTTTTAGTATAGAACTACTGTGTAGCAAAAGACCAGAAATCCAGTCAGAATCATTGTCATCAAAAGAGCCTGAAATTGAAGATACAGACTCTACCAGATAAACCCGCTGCTTCTACTATTTCAGTCTTCAGGGCAAGTAACTTTCCCTTGGCTTTTTGAAAGTCAAGACCAATTGGTACAATTAGCAATTAAATGCATTATTCCTTAATTTCCAACAGCACTGAAAAGGCTTGAATTACTGGAGAAGGGGATTCTTCAAGTGTTTTTTGGCCTCAGTCCTTTAAGCTGTGCTGGAGGCACAGGGGACCTGCAAAGCTCTGTGAGGCTGGGGCTTTCCTTTGTATGCTAGCTAGCATTTTTTCTCTTTGGTGCAGTGAGATGCATAAAGCCTCGCTTCATGGCCAAGCAGAACCAACATTTTTGTTGCTCTCCACCCCTGGTGATGCCTCTTGGATGTGGTGGTGGATGGTCCCTGCTTCAGAGTGCTCAGGGCACTGGTGGTGCTGGAAGCCAGTAGTAATCTTTTATCGTAGTAATCAGCCTTTACTCTTGTTAGTGAACTGTAACAAGTGTGAGACGCCAGTAGGAGTTTATTACATTTATAGCAGTCAATGCCTTTTTTCCCCATTTGCTTGTCTGAAAATGGCATCTTTGTAGAACAGCTCACCTGTTTGAATTTCTTTAAAAAAAAATCAGTATACGCAGTTCGAGACATAGCTGATAATGGATGTTAGATAATATCATGGATACTGCAGTAAAAACTGTAAGATGTCTATAATCTGTCATGATGAATATTAGATAATGATACCTTGCCCTTATAAGAGTAACTTATTTTACTATTCAGAATGATCTTATGAGCTCTTTCAATTAATGGGAAATAACTTAGCAGAAACAATAGCCTATTCAGATTTTGCTGAATATTCTAATCACACTTACATTGTTCCTAATTATGAATTTGAGGGACTGCCAAAAAAGAGACAGAGGCAGCATAAAGCAGCTTTCCATTAACTCTGTACTGTTGGAGGGCTGGCACTGTGATTGCCCTTGTGTTGTAAGCTGGCTTTGATGTTTTATGTTCTCAGCATTTGCCTTAGCACAGCTCTTCTAGATGTTCCACACTGGTTACTGCCCAATTTCAGGGTCTAGACTTACCACTCCAGAATGTTTTTCTCATGTGTTTGCTGCTCAGGGTGAGCCAACAAAGTTGCTTGCTTCAGCGAGGCAGTAGGGCTCAGATCTCCCCATAAGATGAGTTAAAAATGATCTGTCAAAACCAGCATTGGCTGAAAGCTGTGATATTTCCTGTTGGTTATAGCAGTCTGGGGTCTCCTCTAGAAATAGAAATAACCAACAGTACTTTATCTCCCGTGGATCACCTTGGCTGTGGGCCTTTCATGGGAGGTTCATGTGTGTTTGGAATGTTAATTTGACCAGAGGATGCTGTTGGTAATAGGGAGTAGGAGCAATGGGCACACAAACTGAAGTTCTTGAGAAGCATTTGCAAAAGCCTTTTAAATATGAAATATTCTAGCTCTTGACTAGAATGCTAACATTTCTCATAGGAGAAAAGGATCCCTACCATTTCAAGACTGCCAATTTTGACTCTGATTACAGGCTGATTACACAGATAAACCCCAACACTACTGATTACTTTTATAAGGCTCTCTGAAAAAACATAGTTCTTAAAGGTCTGTTTTTATAAGGAGGAGTAATGTGTCATCTTCAGCAGCATTAATGCAGGTTGTGTAGTAGTATTGTGAAATATTCTAAGCTTTGAGAGAGCTGTTTTTACTGCATTAGCCACAAAACAATCAGGACTCTAGTCGTTTTTGCAGCAAGGCAATGTAAGAGGTTTACTGAATAGTAAACAAATATATTACAAAAGACAATACGTGATGCAATATGCTCAAGGATAGAGAGTAAATGATGAGAAAGCTTTGTCTGAAGCAAGCTGGTTATGTACAGACATAGATTTTAGGACTCTGGCTGTAGACAACCAGCTCGATACAAACTACAAGCAATGGCCACAAATTCCATTCTGAATATATCTTTCCCATACTCATGGACATGGGCAGGTACAACTATATAGACATATATATATCCCAGAGCAGTCCCACGGAACTCTTTTTGACAATGACATTTCTTGCTATTAGCTCTCATCTTCTTTGCTGAAATGTCAGGGATCCAGTTTTGGAAGTTTACATCAATTCTAGAGAATTTATGTTCTTAAAGTCCATATGGAGAGAGAAGAGCTGTCCAAAATATTTTAGAGCCAGGGATTAAACCTATTCCAGCTGTACAGACCTGTCAGGTTTTTCTCTGAGAGTAGTTTTTGCTTAAAAGTCTACCTGGTCTGTGTTACCTTTTATGCATGGAATTAGGAATATACCGTACTGTGTTCAATGCCAGATTTTACAACACAGAATTTTTTGGTGAGAAACACAATAAAGTTTCACCTCCCCAATAGCTCATGCTGGTGCCCTTTTGACAGACTAAACAACACTTTCTTGAGGTAAAATGTCAAAACCAGTATTTTAAACTTGGGCAAGAAAATAAAGGGAGAGTAAATGTTATAGAGGACAAGAGTAAATGCACTTTTTTATGAGCTCACAAAACCATGAAATTCTCTGTATGGAGATTTTTTTTTTTTCTTTCTGACAGATCTAGCAGGAAATTTCTTGCTGGTTTCCTTAGCAGATTTTCAAATAAACAGCAGTCCATGCAATCTTGTTTTGCTGTAGAGACCATGAAAAAAAATATCTACATCAAAGGAATTTTCTGAATTGAAGAAGAGAATGAGAAAGTGGAAGATATCTTGGAGATATTCCCTTCATGTTCAAATAATTTAGAAGTACATTTGATAAGGCACTCTCAGAAAAAACTGTGCAGACAAGAATGTATTTTTAAATACTGAAGTTTTCATCACTTACTATATAGTTAATTATATATAGCACTGTAGTTATATAGAGATGGATGTGCGCATGTATGTCTGTGAGGGTGCAAGTGTATCTCTGGTTTTGAAAGGTCTGCCTGTAAAGAAGCTGAAGTTGTATTGCCAGAATCTCCTTGTGAAAATCCTTGATTAGACAGGGCAGGTACTTGGGGAATCTACAGGGCCAGATGAGGCGGCATGAGATTAGTGAAAGTCTGCTGAGGTCTAGAAAATATTAAATACTTAAAATGAAAAGGAAAAAGATGAGAAAATAATTTTATATATATATATATTTAAAAGGCACACAAGACATTTAAAAAAACATTTGTGAAATTGCTATTGCAGTACCAGTCCTCAGAGCTGGCTGAGAAACCTCCCACATTGTGTTGGGGACAGGCCATATCAGACTGATTCTTGTTGAGTTGTGCTCTCTGTAATTCCAGTTCAGCTGTGGATATTGAGTGATTTCCGTGGTGAATCAGAGCATCTCAGACCCTGTGGTGGTCTCCCTCAACTACCAGAGGCTATAGTAAAGAGCTGGTTGTTATCTGGAGATTGATGAGAATGGACAGTTAGTTCCCAGGTGCTAGTAGTCATCAGGGATACAGCTACAATAACTCTGAAACATCTCACATGGTATTTTTTATAAGAATAGCATAATATAGTCAGTTAGGATCATAGGCAAAGTTGAGAAGTGCTGGCTGACTGATGAAGCTCCATGTCACTAAATGCTAAGTAATACCTGCAAGGAAAAGAAATCCACACTATACCTAGACAATTACGGGCTCTAACTGCTAACAGTTATGCTGAACAGCTTTCTCAAAACACCAACTCAGTTCTTTCCAGTGGTCAGAAAGGCAAATAAGCTGTTAGAAATTAATTAAGAAGGAGGGTGAGAACAGAAGATGAAAAATCTTGTTGTCACTGTATAAACACATGCTGCCCTCATATCTTGAATACTGCTTTATCTAAAAAGAGAGTTAGCTGAGCTACAGAAGGGTGCAGAAGAGGGAGATAGAAATAACCTAGGGCATGGAATAGCTACTTCTTGGCAAGAGGCTAATTGGATTAGGACTTCAGCTTGTAAAGAGATCAAGGAAGAAATACAAAAAATATATATGATAATAAAGGGGTGGAGAAGGCAAGTGTTTATCAGGTGCTTCTCAAGAGCATGGTTATGGAAGGTACTGACTGCAGGTAGTGTGAAGAACCAAGACACGTACAGAGTATTTTCACGTTCTTTCAGCATCTGTTGCTGACTGCTAAAGAGAAGACACAGGGCTAAATAGGCTTCTTGTCTGATGGGGTGTAGCTATCTCTATACCAAATCTAGTCATCAGTCCAGTCTAGTGTGACAATTAACAGTTCAGGTGTAGGTATGTGTCAAACAATGCAGAAATTATGGTCTCTATGGCAATAATTGATAGCCTCACATCATGCATGATTCATTTTAGGTTATCTGGGCTTTGAATATACCCTGTTGCGTAAATTTCATTATATCTGTGGGATGTTTCACATCAGCTTTACTGTCAGCTTTCTCAGAATAGCTCAGGACACCTAAGGGTTAGTGACTTTGTTTCTGTGCTGATGGCCTCAGATGGCTGGACCATGGTAACTCTTCTTAAGATAGCATTTATAGCAGGCCGGTCTTTGCTGCCAGTATGTTGGGTGATTTGGTCAGGGGAGCAAGTGTATCTGGACTAGCACTGGCAATAATAACCCATGGGATACAGTCCAGGAGAGCTGGCTGATTTTTCAAGGATCACCTCCAAGCTTAAGAGTGATCCATCCTAACAAGCAGGATATCAAACAAAGGTGGCAGGAGATCTATATGAATGAACAAGTACCTTATAGAAAAGATCCTGGGGGTCCTGCAAAGGACCACCAAGATGATGAGAGGAGTGGAGCATTTGCCATGAGAGGCTGAGTGAGCTGACACTATTCAGCCTGTAGAAGAGAAGGCTCAGGGAGATCTTATCAATATGTATAAATACCTGAAGGAGGGGGGTGCAGAGAAGATGGAGGTAGGTTCTTCTCATTCTTGTCTTGTGACAGGACAAGAAACAGTGGGCACAAAATGAAATGCAGGAGTATGTAAAGCATATGTACAGTATGTGAAGTATACACCGAGTTCCACTAAAATGTAAGGAACCCTCTTTTTACTCTAAGCATGATCAGTCCTGGAACAGGTCTCCCAGAGAGGCTGGGGAGACCTTCGGATATATTCAAAACCTGACTCGACACAGTCCCGAGTATCCTTCTGTAATGAATGCTGATTTGAGCAGGTGTTTGGTCTAGATGATTGTGCAGTAACTTCTTGCCTTGGAGGTTCTGCTTAAACCATCACTGTTGGAGCAATTTGCATCTGTGTGAGCAGCTGGCTGCAGTGCAGCCACATTGCAGCTCTCTGGCAGCAAATCTAATGGAAATCTTTAGGGGAAAGGTTTGATTAAAGTTTGTTATATACATATGTGTCCATACGTGTAAATATATAGTGGGTGGGTATTGCACATATAATTTGGTTAAGGGCCTGCAGTTCTGCATTTTTATCTGGAGTTATTTAACCATGCACTGGTGATGTGCCTGCACAGCTGTGCTGTCATACGCTTCCATATGTCTTGGTGTATTGTACTGGAAGGTATTAATGAAGGTGCCTCACATCCCTCTCCTACTGTTCCCTGGAAGTCTGTGCTTAATCATAACTTTGACTATCTAGTCCTAATAAAATACAGCATTTTCAGCTGTATTTCAATGTATTGTCATGTAAAACTTCTGTTAAAGAGGAGGTTCAAAAACAGTTTTATAGAAGATGGCTTCATTCAGCCTTCTGAAGAAGTCTTGATTAAAACTGAATAATGACCTATAAGTAAAATTTTTACTTTTGTGTAAGAAACATACGTGTATTGAATCATTATATCAATTTTGATTTTGCACAGGCATTTTTTTCCTGAGATTTTTTACATCACTTTTCAATGATAATTACAAATAGAGTCTCTGAGAAATGCTGTGACTGACTGATGGGCAGTAAATGAAGAATGCTTTAAATACCAGGTCAACAGATTTCTTTGTGCGTGTTGTCAGTAAAAGAAGAAAGATTGTTGCTCAGACTGCTAGTTCATCCTGAGGTAAGATAAATGCTCCACAATCTGGTTAATTCATATTTCTGTGGTTTAGAGATAAGAAAATTAATTTTTGAGAGCTCCGTGATAGAATCAAGATCAAGTTTACCATAGCCTATGAACTGTGGTTCAGTTTGACCTTCTCAAAATATTTCATTACTATATAGTGAAAGAAATGGAAAACTCAAAGGCTTCAGACCTCTATGATCAAAACAAGGATAAAAGTTTGACTCTGTCTCACCTGATGCTTTCTTCTGAAAATCAAACAAAAGGTGCTGTGATGTGGGGCTGGAAGTAGTGGGGGATATATCTGAGCCTGGGTGGAGGCATATGTATGATACTGGCCTGATGTGAGTTAGAACAGAATGACTTCTGTTTAGTGATTTTATTTTTCAGCTCAGTCTCTTCAAAGTAACTGCACTTTCTGAAGTGCAGCATATTTTTGCAGCCAGTGTCTGCTTCTAGCAGTGATAATGCTCAGTGTTTATAGTTACTATGGAACACTGGTGAGCAGAAAGCCTCTTGCTTACACTTGCTCCTATGAAGACCAAGGTCACTGCTGAATCTTCTGTACCACACTGGGGAAGTGCAGAAAGTAAGAGGCTGCATCTGCAGGGAGGAGCAGCCAGGAGAGGTGACCTTAAACTGATGAACAAGGGGTGGCATCCCATATATATCATGTGCAGTATAAAGCTGAGGGATCGCAAGGGTCAAACTCTCTTCTTCAATAGCCAGCATCTGAGGAAGTATCCGTCTGTTTTGCTTTCAATCCTGATCAATGTGTTCCCAAATCCAGCTCCTGAATCCAGTTCCCATCTGCCATGGAGTCCAGTCTGGGACTTCCCTAGTGCCTGCTCCACAGCATTGGTGGTGACAGTGATGTAATTGCCATCAGGGTAGTTGGGCTCAATATTAGGTTTGTATATATTTGTATATGTATTTAATTTTATTGTTCTATTTTTATTAAAACTGGTTTTAGTTTTCCAATCCATAAGTGTATCCCCTTTATTCTCTTTCTTTTCCCATTTGGGAAGGGAGAGGGATTAATAGAGAATGTCTGTTATTCGTCTGGTGGCCATCCCAGCACTAATTGTTGACAGGTTCGAATTCTGTGAAATGTAACAGCTGAGAAAGGCAACAGTAGTTAAGTGTTTCGTGGGCACCGATATATTTGTCATTGATAGCCTAGTGGTTTGCTGTGTTTTTCTTTTAATCTGTGATCTGGGGAAAAGTAGCTGAAATCAAGCTGTGTGTCAGAGGCATGATACCCTCTGCTTTAAAGAGCATGAGATTCATAGCCTGGAGTCTTACCTCTCTCAAGGGATGCTGTCTTTTACAGTAGTGCATGTAAACAGGGAGCACTCTTGAGACAGGAACTGCATCTATCCTTACTCCAGCAGAGGGAATGATTCTATTTAAGAAACTCCAGGAAAAAAAGTGTAGAAGACAAAGAGAACAGAGAAAGCTTCCTATCCCCATGAAGCACTAGAATAATGCCTCATGGGCACTAGAATAAGCACAACTAGGGTTGAATTCATACTATGTGTTTAAAAAAAGAAACAAAAATCCCTAATTCTAAACTTTCCTTTTGATTGCTCATGTATCTTGGCAATAAAGATGCTTTAGCACAAGTGGGGAAAAACACTGCTGGAAGAGCCTACAGGAAGGCCACAGATTTATCATTTGTACCTTCAGGAATGTAAATCCTACCTGGTTCCTTCTGAGATTATATCTGAATTGTGATCTTTGGGGAGAGATATGTCCTCTTGGGTCTCCTTAAACTCCACTGAAGTTTTACTGTGATCTTTATTGTACAATAAAATGATGGGGCCAAAAGATTATGGGAGATTAATCTGAAGAATGTCCACAAGCTGTTGTGAAATCAAATTATACACTTGAAGCTGAAGAACAAATCTGTTCATTAAAACGTGCTGAATTGCATGAAATATTGCCATTTCTAAGAAAATTTACAGAGCAATCTCTTTTTTTTTTTTTTTGTTGCTCTACAATAGCTTCTCATTTTTATTCAGGTCTCGAAATTTTTGAAGAAAAGGGATGTACTGAAAAAATAGTGTGACAAGCTGTTGTGGAAGCAGAGATTTAGGTTGCTTGGAGAAGCATAGTCAGTGATTCACTTGACAGTGAATGTAGGAGTTGACTTGGTGCGCAGGGGCCAAGACATCTTTTAATAATTGTTTGGTTTTGGTTGTTGTTTTGTTTTGGGGGTTTCTTGGTAAAGAAAATAAAGAACTTTGTTTATATATTTACATAGAATGGATGGTTAAAAATACTATACCAACTTGTAAAAAGCAAAATAAAATAAAACACAAGCCATATGGCTTTTATTGTTTTTAAAAAACTTGAATTGTGATTTGGACATTTGAACAAATAATTCTAATTTCAGGAGATTTAAGCATCTTCTGCTCCTGCTGATACTGTAGAGCAGATAATCGGTTTGCCTGTCCCACTTGGAAAACTTTAATTAGACTCACCATATTAGGCAGACTGTGGTATGCTTTTTCTGGCTGAGAAGTACATTGTTGAGCGAGTACACCTAGTGATTTCTAGGGGAGTTGTGGGATCAAGCTATATTGCAAAGAAATGCAGTCTATATCAATATAGTGCTTTACAGTTTTGTGCACAGAGAACATGAAGGGAATGAGAAAAAATAAGGGAAAAACAGTTAATGATGGAGAAAAGACGTGAGGCTGAGCTAAGCCAGGAGATCAAGGAGAGAAGTATGATGCAAAAGTTTTCTCTCAGGATACTGGTGGTTACAATTAATTTGTCGATATTTCAAAACAAAACCAAGCCCAAAACAGGGTGGAAATAAATGCCAAATTAAATTGAAATGCTTTGTCTTTATGAGAAATTAAGGAATGGAGAAATAGGAACTTTAATTCTGCTCTTGAAATTCAGGAACTTCTCAGAAACTTCCTTCTAGCTTGCCATGATGCTGTCATGTCTCGTGGGTTATGGCAGCTGACCAAGGAGTGGTCACTCACTAATGTGAGGTAAGATGTGTTATTTAGGTTTTCATGATTTTGTCAGGCTAGTGACACTAAGAAGTTATGTCACCTTGGTTTGTTCCTCAGTCATGGTTTGTAATTGTCACAGTGGTGGGAATAATTTTTTTTATTTCCATTCTTTTCCAATTTTTTTTATTTCCATTCGTCTTTTATTTCAGTTCTTTTCCATCTGCGTTCCTTGCTTCCTTCTCTGATAATTTTCACTGGTTACATTTCTAGGGAACTTCTCTGGTTCCCTCCCATCAGAGGGTGCTGCACTATGAGAGGTGTCATGAGGCAGAGGTGATCTACTGGTACTGAGAGTCCTGTGCTACTTACAGTACCTATAGCTTCTTGGTTTTATGGTTGTTATTCCTATTTTTTTTTTGTTTACCTTCCAGTCTGTGTGACCATGAAGTAGGAGTATAATTTCTCCCTTAGTTCCATATTGATTTGGGCTCCAAGTTACTTCTACTTTGTGTAGAAAGTAACAAAAAGTCTTGCATAGCTATTTCATCAGTAATGGTACATACAAGAGGCACTAAACCTACACAGCATAGATGAACATATATTAAGCCATAAATGAAGTAGTCATCCACTGAAGAAGTAGTGCAAAGTCTTGATTTTTTTCAAATATTGTTTTCTTGGTTCACTTGATTAAAAGCAATTTTGACTATGTGAGCCATTTTGTTAAGATACAAGCTAGTGGAAATACTGTGAATGAAGTATTGCTAGGTGTGTCTGAGAAGTGTAAGAATAATCCTTGGTGATCTGAATTTAATGGGGTGAGGGGATGAAAGTGGAAAAAGATATTTAATATGATTTTAGAGGAAGGAAGGAAGAAAATGGGAAGGGAACAATGATACTGAGAGAAGAGGATGAATCCATAGATGTGATTTTCTTACAGACCTGAAGAAAAATCCTCACTGGATCAGTCTGTTGCCTAATGGACCAATGAACAGTCCCTGAAATGGACTTCACAAATGATGCTATTTGTTGGTATTGTGTTGACAGCTTCAGCAGGGAGGCCAGTGGGTGTCGAAGATGAGCATAGCCCTGTAAGTACGTCTCTCTAGGTGTCTGCTTAGGAAGGCAGTCAGGATGTGCAAGGCTGTTCTGACTGTGCTACAGCCAGAGGAGACTTTAGCTCCTTGAGGACAGAGACTTTGCACCCTTGCTCAGCAATAAATTAGAATTTGTTTTCATTAAAAATGTGAATGAAGGGCACATTCTTAGGATGGCAATAGAAACTTAGAAGAATGAACTGCAGAAATTTTTAAAAGAGAACAGAACTGCTGAAAAATAACTACAAATCCCCAGATTTTATTATTGGTTTGGGTTTCCTGTTGCAAATCTACTGTGAGCATCTAACATATTTTTAACTGCAAGAGGATGCTCCCATTGTGAGACCTCCTAAGCAGGTGTACTTGTTAATACCACTCCCAAGTATCCCAGCCTACTGCTTGAATCTTATTTCTCTATTTTCATAGAGTCATAGAATGGTTTGAGTTGGAAGGGACCTTTAAATGTCATCTAGTCTTCCCAGAGCCTTCTCTTCTCCAGGCTGAACAACTCCAACTTTCTCAGCCTTTCTTCATAGGAGAGGTGTTACAGCCTGCTGATCATTTTTGTGGCCCTTCTCTGGACTTGCTCCAACAGATCCATGTCTTCTTTCCTGTGCTGAGGACTCCAGAGCTGAATGCAGTACTCCAGGTGGGGGTTTATGTGAGCAGAGCAGAGGGGCAGAATCTCCTGCCTTGGCCTGCTGGACACACTTCTTTTGATGCAGCCTAGGATACAGTTGGCTTTCTGGGCTGCAATTGCACATTGCCAGGTCATGTCCAGCTTTTCATCCATCATTACCCCCAAGTCCTCCTCTGCAGGGCTGCTGTCAATCCCTTCATCCCCCAACCTGTATTGATACTGGGGATTGCTCCAACTCCGTTCCAGGACCTTGCACTTGGCCTTATTGAACCTCATGAAGTTCACATTGGCCCACTTCTCAGTTTTCCATAACATTGGTTCTATACTTCAAAAGCATTCACTAATGTTTTCCCTTGCCTGCTGCTTGATGGAAATACAAGAGTAGATATATAAATATATCAATGTGTGACCTATGGAAAAAAAAAAAAAAGTGCATGTATTTGTATGTATATGCAAAATTTATGACATAAGTAAAAGATAGGAGCCTATCTATGCTGAAGGAACTGTGTGCTGTGGAGTAATTAACACCTAAAAAGATGGGGAAATTAGAATTAATGATCCTGATATCATAACAGATAATAGGGATAGATATCTCACTAGTGTATGCTTCCTGGGATAGCTGAAAACCCTATTTCTGACCTGTGTAAATTGTTGTCTCTGCAAACCACTTGCAGCATCCCTGTGAGAGCTGTCTGGGTGAATGATACTGCCTGTGGAAGTGGCTTATAATGGAAAACTGGTAGTAGTGATCACCAGAAAGGGAAAGGAGCTGAATATTCTGGTCAAGACAAACTCTTACAAATCCCTAATTGTTCTTGTCAGAATCCAGATGAAAGAGAAGAGCTGGCGATGGAAGACAAAATACACTCCCTTAAGCACTGCTCCTGTGGCTGTCCAGACAAGGAGATTGGAGGACCTTCCTGGTTCCTTTTCCCAGCCCTCAATACCTCCCATCAAAAAATTCAGTCATGTATTTCTGTCCTGTCCAGCTGGATCTTCTTTGTCCTTAACTCCTTCTCTGGCCTGCAGACTGAAAGCATTGCTGTCTTCACGAGGATTTCATTCCCAGGGCTCTGAATCCTCATGTGATTCTGGCAGGTAGTGGTGTGTAGCTAAGATGTGGGTAAAAGCCTGTGTTTCACAGAAACTCCTTCTCATTCTCATTCTCAGATCCTTCTCATCTGAGGATGCCTAGAGCATGGTTAGTACCACAGTGACATTAGATGACCCATCACAACATCTCACTTGCTCAAGGGCAGTGTTGTGAGACCAGATGTTCCCTGGGAGCAACTGGGCATAAAGTCCAGACTGTATTCTGCTGAAGACAGTCTTCATGAGAGAGAAATTAGTCATTTACTTTCTCTGGGGCTTTTTCCTTTACCTGAACTACCAAAAACTCCTCTGCATTAAGTTGAATGCATACCAGTGCCCTTAATGAGATTCAGTGTTTTTATCGCCCTCTAGGATGCTGAATTCAAGATGGTTCTTCACATCCAGGTGAATCAGTGCATGCCTCAAGAAGCCCAGAGCTGTCAGTTTGAGTATGAAGGTAATCAGCTCTGATTACGTGGAGTTTAATGCAAGTTGCAAAGCTTGTGTAAGGTCCTGGCTGAATACCTGGAGAGCCAGTCAGTACTGATGTCCCCCTTGCTCTCCAGACAGTACTGATGTCAACATTACTTTGTCCACAGTGTGATCAGGACCTACACTATGTCGTTCAGAGCTATCTTTATGCCTGCATGTAAACTGCAGTCCCTTGCTCTGACTGCAATGAAGACATACTTTTGTAGTGTGGCTGCTTCTGTGGATATGTTTATGCTGTATATATTGAGTCAAACCGAACCCTTTTTACTCTAGGACTATCTGCTGTTAACCCCTGTTTTATTCAAGCTTAAATTAAAAAAAAAAACCAAACTATAAAAACCCACCCAAAACCCCAAACAAACAACAACAAAAAAACCCCACTCCCCCACACCCAAAAAAACCCCAACAAAATAAAGTGTGACGGAATTCTGTCCAAAATCTAATCTTTCTTCTTCAAGCCTAGCCAATAAATACGATTCTCCAATATATGTGTGTTAATGTCCTATCTAATGTCAGATATTTTCAGCCCCCCTGTCTCCAGTGGGAGATGAATGCAAATAGCAGACCAGGGCTTCCCACTTTTTGGAAGACGTGTAGTCATGGCACCAAGAACAGGACAACGCTTGTAGTATTCCAGAATGAGCAGAATACACTGAATTTCAGCTTGCTTCCTTTATAGCTAGGCTAGTGAGCAACAAGATAAGTGAAATGGTGCCATTAGTGCTGATCAGCAAACACTTCTTAAAGGTCAGTAAATGTCATTTTATTCTTCTCCATTGTCAGTCATAAAGGCTGGGTCTCTGCTCAGCCTGCATGAGAGATAGACAGGCTCTGTTTGGAGGAAAAAATCCTGAAGAGTTTTATTTTCTCTATGATGAGATCTCTAAAATCACCCTTGCATGTTTTTCAGCCAGTATTGCTGAAAGCTGCAGAGATTATCAATGTATTTTGCTGAAGGCCAATATCTTGATGTTTGAGGAAGCCCTTGGCAATAACATGGCCAAAACCCATCGCAAAGGCCTCAGGTCAGCATTGCCTTTGTGAACGTTGCTGTACCGCAGTGCCATCAAGCCCTCATTTAAATTCAGTCTTAAATGAAAAGAGGGAGAATTTAATTATGGCATCTTACTGCAAAGGAGCATTAATTAATTTTTAAGTATGTTAGGTGTAATAGGATAATTTCAGGAGAGGGCTCTGCAGAGTCAGAAGCAATGGATATTTGATTCTCTTAAGGAGTGTGGAGCAGCATCCGGGAGCATAGGGACAGCAAAGAGCTGTTGCAGGAGCAACCAACACTCTTGGTGCACTGTGTGCTGGAGCCAGTCCCCATGACCCATCAGGCTGGCCTTGGCAGCTAAAAGCACAGCACATGTGCTTTTTTTCTGCAAGCCTCTTGCAAAGTAGATATTAATTTGCCTGTTGATTACGTCTCATTGGTGTAAACTCTGATGCAGGTTCATAATTTTTTCACAGCCAGGAGTACAATTGCCAGAGGCAGTTAGTAAGACTTGCTATAAAACAGGAGGTTTCAGACCAGCATGGTGCTCTTTCTGTGTCTGAGACCATTGGAAGATGCTGAAGGGGAAAGTTTGTCCCACCGATAGACACTGATAAAATAATCAGGTTTTTTTTTTTCCTGTGAAAATGGTGTATTTTGGGAATCTTTTGAAGGTATTTAGCCTTTATGATATCTTCGGACATTACCATCCCCAAAATAATCCCATGGAAAACCTTTAGCAACTCCCATACAATATACTGCTTGTTATTAGTGTATTTGTGTATCCTGCTGTTTATGTTTTCAGTGAGGGTAAAGGGCTAATTTCATGGCATTTGTTGTTTTCACACGTCTTGTCTATCTTCTCTTTAATTATTCTTTGAATATTTTGAATCTTTCCAACCCTTTGTTGTAGGCTGTCTGTGCTTCTAAATGTTTTAATTGGCCTGACAGAATGGATTCTGTTTTGACTGCATGTTTTTGTGAGCTGGGAGGACCATAGAAAAGCACTGTATTCTAAGGCAGTGGAGTCTTTAACCTGTTCAGTAATGTTTGATGTGCTAATTACTATATTCTTTATAGTTAGTTTTTTTTTTTTTTCATTTGTTGCTGTTGCCTGTTTCTATTATATTTTTACTAAGCTATCCTGTGACCTCCCGGCCATGTCCTTTAGCAAGCACATTTACATATCACATCAGAAATTAATGCTGAGTACAGGAGATCCAGGCACATCATTGCAATGTGACTGTATGTTTGCATAAAACAAATATTTAAGTATAGCCTGCAATTTCAGGGTTTTGCAGTAATACAACCAGCATCATTCCCTATTAAGAAATTGAACTTTGTGAAAAGATTTAATGATATCTGCAGCACAGCGATACCAGTGTGGGTTTATGTTTTCATTATTTTGCTGTTTGGTTGTGTGCTGATTAAAAAAAAAAAAAGAAAAGAAGGCATAAGGAGCAGAATTGTACTGCTAATTCTGTGTTTATTTTTGATTAAATTGCTTTCTTGTCCTTTGATTTATGAGGAAGGGGAAGCATAAAAGGATGACTTAGGAATTCAGCTGCATAACTCCCCTTAATTTCTGTGGCTGCTATCTGGTTGAACTTTGCAACAGGTTTCAAAATCTCTACGGGTACCCACGGTGTTCTGAATAAGAATGAAAATGCTGTCTGGTTCAGCTCTGAAAGAGCCTGCAGACTAAGCTAGACAGCAACAGAGTGTTATTGTGAGGATAAATCAGTTATTGTTGATGGGTTTTTCGGGGTTCACCCCCTCCAAATGATTAACAAGGCTGTTCAAGTCTTTTCTGTGGAACTTGTCACAAGAGTGAGTTGTTGTTGGGGATAGTAAAGTGGCTGAAGAGTAGAGTAGGGAAGAGCTGCCATGTGTGAGAGATGGAAAAAATGACCAGAAGATCATGATCTCATTGCTGATGTCATTACTCAGTTGCTGTCTGATGGTGGTAGTGCTGTGACCACGTGAGGCTGTAACTCAGGAGACTTGGGCTTCTGCCACATATGGAAGCATCTGCATCTTAAAAACAGTTATTTATTAGTTCTGTGTCTTGATTGTCTTTGGAGATGTTTCTGGTTCCCTCACTCAGTGGTGAATTTGTTAAACTCGTGTGAAATGCCCAGGTACTAAGCTGACTGGTGATGCATGAAGCAGTACAACGAAGTGGGAAAGACTCTAGGTGATGTTAAAGCATTTTAGTCATAAAACACAAGGCTTTATTTGGGTAGCAAAATAGCCCCTTCTGCCCCTTTTAATAATTAAAGGGCAAAGCATTTGGTCTCCTGGGGCTCATTAAAACTTTCCCAGAATATAAATATAGTAAAATAGCAGCAAATGTCATCTGGAAAGGCAGATGGTGCTCGCTGTGGAATGTCTCTCCCCTTGCTGCTGCTGGGAAACCACAGCACCACTCATATGTCTAGATTGTGAACTCTCCAGGAGGGTTCTCTTCCTCTTTGTCCTATAAGGAAAGCCTTGGCTCATTTTGGATGCTGCTGTGCTGAACATGCATAACCATGGTGCTACACGTGCAGAACAGTTGAGCACTGGGCTGTCACAGGATGCAGGAATGGAAAAGCTCTCTAGGATTCTCGAGTCCAATCCATAGATGCTCTCAGTCACCATATCACAGGAGTCTTTAAGTGTCTATTTTCCACTTACTAGAGGATGAGGATGTTTACCCCCATGGCTCCCACTGCAGTAATTGTTGCAGAATTAATTACACCCCGTGGATGGAGATGTTTAACACTTCCAGGTTAAATTTAGGAAACTTAATTCTCCACTCTTGTGTTCAGAGGAGCACATCCCAGTTCAGGATTCTCTGTAAAGACAATCCTATTTCCAGTTCAGTTTTTGAAAGAACTTTCTTTCTCTCTCTCTTTCCTCCTCTTTTGATCTCTCTTAGTTTTAAAGTTTTATATTTATTTTAGCATCCTAGGCTGCTGCCTGCTTCTATTTTAACTACCTTTGGCTCTTTTTTTTTTTTAGTGATGGTGAGAAGGAAATATGTACTGCATTGAGTCTATATCTGTTAGTCTTGGTTTTTACTTGCTGGTGAATTATGCTGACATTTCCCCCTCGAGAAAACTTGTCCATGCTACTGCAAGATGGACTGTTCACCTCTGAACATTACCCGGCCTGATGTGTCCACAAGGCCAATTCTCTGCATCTGGATCAGGGAGAAATGAAAAGAAATAACAAAAGAGATTGAGGCAGAGAAAACAGGAGAAGTAGATATAGCTTGTGGAATAACATTTCTGCATCTGTTTGTGTGGCAGATATGAAAAGGTGAAGTTTTAAGAACTGCTATTCCAAGACCACTACTAGACATTGCTTCCTTTGTCCCATGTGCATCATTTCCTTGTTGCAAGCAGAAAGAATGGATAAGCAAGCACTGCTGTTTAATTTTTCACTTTTCCTAGCCAGGCCATCTTTCACTGTTTCAATTGAAAGTGCTCTATAATATCCATGTAGCCTTCTGGATTAGCTCCCTTTCATCTCTGCTGTGTAATTTGACTAAGAAAAGCTGTGTTTTTGTAACTATTAGTTATGGATGATGTCCAAGAAATTATAGTGTCAGAAGCCATTAAACAGTATGCAGAAAATACTGGATATTATTGAAATTTGTTTTGCTTTTTTTTTAACTATTACCAGCTGAAACACTGGTGAAAGCACTGTTTAACATTTCTTTTATTTTCTTGCTAGGGTTAGATCTCTTTATAAATTGCTTTTAATTACTAATTTTTAATAAACTGTGGCAAGCTGGTGAGCTGATTGTTGTCTGCAAAAGAAAAAGATCAAACAAATTGCTTCTCTGTTATTGATACTGGGCATTTCCTATGTTTAGATCTATGTCAGAGGGTACTATTAAAACTCCCATGTACCTTCATGTTTCTCCATTTTCTGCTGCAGTCAGGGCACAGGTTGTAGGAGGGGATCAGAGGCAGAAGATGGGCTCATGGCACCAGCCCCTTGACTCCAGCAGGTCTAAATCTCTCCAGCTGTGTAATGCTTAAATAGATGCTTAATTTTGAGCAGATGTAAAAGGTACCATTAACGTCTTAAAGTTCATTCTTAAGTAACACCCATCAGCCCTTCACATCATTTCACACAACTCAGAACTTACCTAGTAAATTTGCAAACTGTATCTGTGGGATGGGCCCCATCACCAGTTTTCAGGACAGGAGCAAAGTAATAGCATTGCTTGTCAGAGTTTAGGCAGGAAGTCCTGGGCAAAGCCAGGACCTTCTGACCTGTGCTCTTAGCTGGGTGCTGTTGCTTGTACTGTTGGCCATTTCTTACTTAGTTAACATTTATGTTTATTCTACTGTTGTACAACGAAATTCTGTCATTTCACAACTTTCGTTGTGAGCCAAGTTATTGTATTTTAGCTTTTGAAATTTAGCTGTTTCTGCTGTACACTTAATAACTGCTTGAAAGACAGAGAGTCTTTCTGTTTTCCATGTGGAAACAGTTGCTTGGTTTGCTGGAGGGAAAATGCATCATGAAATCAGATATTTCTAATTGCTCCCCGTTTCAGGAGTTTCTGTTGAGCACTGAAAATCATCCTTAATGCATGAGTAAGCCTGATGAACAGAAAGATTTTAAAAACATTGACTCAAAATAAATTTCTCTTGGAAGCAGAATAATTGTTGACTAATTCTCGTGGGAGAGATATATGAATTTCTTGCAGGCTTTTTGGAACAATAGGACTTCAAAGAGGCTCAGTGAAAAGAAAGAAAGATGTCCTTAATCTTCTAATATAGCATTGTTTATTCCTTTTTGCCATTAGGGCATCTGCCTTATTAACAAGATTTCATACTGTCCTCAGGGAGACAGGTACATTCCAAGAAATGCCTGTAAGGAAAAATAATTGTCCCAGTGTCATAGGCTAGAGTGTATATAACCCATAAATCCTCAACTGACATCATAGCTCCTGAGGAATTTTCTTTGGGGGAAAAAAAAAAGGGAAAACAAATGTTCTACATCAGTCATAAGTAACTTGAAAGAAACCATTGGAGGAAACTAATATTTTTGGGTAAAGATCTGTTGCATATGAAGGTGAGATTTTACAAGGGGAAGACAGCTATGTGGTTACTGGTCAGAGGCAATGCCTGTGTGTTTCTGTCTTAGCATCCCATCTCTGATCACACAGCAGGTAGCAGCCCACATCATCTGAGGCAGCGTGCCTCTTTCCATGGCTGCAGCGGCCCAGCAGGAACACCTGAAAGTACTGGGTAATCCTGCAGAGGCTGGGATAAGGCTTAGGAAATGAAGAGAGGGCAGAGGAGTCAAAGGTTTTGCAGTATTTGGATCCAGATATGTAAGACCATCATTTTGGATGGTATGCAGTAATTTTTGGGTGCCCCAAGTTTTAGTTGCTCAATCTGAAACACTCTGCTGGCACTGAAGAAAAAGTAGACTCAAAAAATAACCTGGACATTTGAATATTTTTGACACCACTGTTTTCATATACATTGGTGGCTGTCTGTCAAGGAGAGCATGGAAGGACCAGAAATCTGGTTATGTGCAACTGGGACAACCTCACTGTGCAGGAAGTCCCTGCTGCAGGACTTGTATATAGTCAGTATCTAAGGACTCCTAAACTGGAGTTGTATAATGCCAGAGTGCTTAGTAACCTCCCTCCCTGATTAGTGAGTGAACATATCACTCCGTGCTTATTTTTAAATTTAAAAAAATGGAAAATAGTTAATTAAATCCTGCTTCTAATGTTGTTTGAATTATAAAATAAAAAATGACTTATTTCTGGTGTGTATTTTTCATTATTACTATATAATAAAATGTAATTTAAACCACTTTTATGGCCCAACCAATCCATTTTGCCAATTATCATAATGGCAACATAGAGGAAGTATAAATATATAAGTTAAAACTCACTTGAATTCTTCTGTGATACCCCCTGTGCACAAAGACTTGCTGAATCCAGTTAAAAAAGTGAAACTAAGCCTGTTGTAACCCTACTATAACCCTTTATGCTTTGTGCCAATGCCATCTGTGAGTTAGAAGATAATGAACTTTATTCCTGTCAAGACTATTAAAAAATATTTTTATAATAAGATATAGCTAGCATCTATCTTGCATCTGCCTAACTAATTTCCTTTCATGTCTTCGATTTAAACCAGAGGTTTTCTGATGAGAGGTCTTGGAAAGTTAGTTATGAAAACCTTAGCAGCCAGTCCTGGCAGTCAGTGTGAGACAAATCATATCTCAAAAAGTGACTGTTGTCATCCGGAAAAACATGAAGAGACATAAGCGATGTGAAAACAACCAAGCAAAAAAAGCTTCAGACACCTTTCATGTTTAAAGCAGCCTTTAGAGATAGGGATGTTTTCTTTTACTGTTCCTCTACTTGCCCCCCACCATGCACCATCAGATTTTTGGAGTTAAAATAAATGTTTAATTTCTGAAGTGCTGTTTTAGTTCTTGAGCCCATATATGGAAAAGATGATTGAAAATAGGAGATGTTTGAAAGGAGGCACATGACAACTACCCTGCTGAGAAGACTGGCACGGCTGGCCTATATGGAATTTGCAGTTAAACTTCACTAATAAAAAAGCAGCTTGTCTTGCTTTTGTGGCCTGCTAACAAGACAGTTTGCATGATTTTAGAGCTATGATATGAAGGGGAAGTACCAGAGGGGTGATTGAAATGTGATCACTATCAAAATCTTTAGGCATTTTTTGATAGAGTGTATTTAATGAGTTTTTTACCACAGCTGCCTCAGTGTTCTCCTGAATCCAGCAGATGATGTATTTGAAGAAAACGGTTGCAGAGAAGTTTATCCAACTATACCTGCATCTCCTGTAGAGCTTGGCAAACATTCAGTAACACAGATTTCTGTGAAACTGTTGTTGCTCAACATCAAAACAAATTGATGTAATTTATATGTATCCTGTTTGTGCAGTTTGTTCCAAAATATTTTTCATGTGTTCCATTTTTAAACAAATATTGGAAGATCTTAGGTTCAAAAAAAAAAAAATCCCTGTAGGAGTTTTATGGAAATCTAGAGGCACCCAAGGATGTGTTTGTTCCAGTGAATTTTTAGTTAATAGTTCAGTTTATGACATCAGTTCTCCTATTTAGTTATACATGGTGAACTGTCACAGCTACAGGCTGAAGCCTGTGTGATGCCTTTCCTAAAAGATGCTGTTACAGTCTCTTTTATGTCTTCAGTTTAAACCAACGGGTTTGTAATGAAGGTTCTTGGGGAGTTAGTTACGAAGACCTTAGCAGCCAGTCCTGGCATTTCTGAGCTCCAAAACCAAGATACTTAATGATGCTACATCCAGCATATGTGAATAATCTAAGATTAATGCTTGCAAGGGACAGGGTTTTTTTTGCTGCTCATGACAGTTCTTTGATATTACCTCTGTCTTTTGTGCCTGTCTCTGCAACCAATGTGGTCCCAGGTGACTGTAAATTCTGCTGATAAATTTGAGCATATTTGTGCCCAAGCAGCAGTGTCGAGGTTGTTGCACAGTGGCTGTTGTCTCAGAACAGCCGGGTGTCTCTCCTGGCAGGAACCTGCTCTACATTCATCCCACAGTGCAAGACCCGATGTTTTATGATGCACCATCAGGAGTTAATGGAGCTTCCTGCGGTTATAAGCAGTCTCAAAGTATAAAGTTGTTCTTCTCACTTTGACCTCTCTAGATGGTTTAGTAGGGCACCATTATAATTTTGTGTCCTCTTTTATCCTTTATGCTGGCCCCTAAATTTCCTCTTCATTGATGTGTTTCATAGGTCACAGCAATTTGCGCATGATCTACTGCAAAGAAGACAAGAAAGGGAGGCAGGGAGAAAGCTACAGATAAAAGCCTTTTGCTTAGACCAGCTGCTTCTAAACTGCATGTATTCTTTTGTGGATTCCATGTGATAAAAGATTGTTTAGTCTCTGTCATCGTCTCTGTCACATCAGAAAAGTTTCAGGTAGTGAAGGCTTGGTACCTCCTGCTGTCTCTGCTCACTTCTGGAATGAAGGTTTCTTTATGGTGAAGAAAGTTCATGTTGCTTTGCTGATGAAGCTGCTTGAGCTCCAGGTGAGCTGCCACCTCTTGAGGAAATAGACCCATACACTTACAGGGGAAAATTTAATGGGCTCTGCCTGTATAGAGCCCATTTCTCAGTGAGGCCATGGTTATATTATGAGAAGACAATGATATGTGATCTATACTCTCAGATTTTTTGCTAGTACACCCATTATTTGGTTTCCTAATACTGTAACGAGAGCAGTACTTGGGCCAACAGTTCTTTATGCTGAGAATATGGCTACCTGGCCATCAGCATATTTTTTGTTAAGTCTTTAGTTTTTCTGCAACGTGCTCATCTGTCTGGACTTGGTGTACCATAAACAATGAGCTGTTTTGCCTTGTGGAGTGTAGGAGGTGGTGGTTGCCTCTCATCTCATGATGTGAAGACAGTTGATGTGAGCAGCGAATCTGCATAAAGGGCACTGAGAGGTTTTATTCACTGGGGGTTATGTGTGACCAAACAGAAATCTTGTTGAGAGAGATGAGTCACCACAGACTGAGGAGAATGTTATCCTCACAGCTGTGGGACTAATGGGGCTGGGGAGGAACCGACACCTCACAGCTTGTATTGAGTTTATTTGGTGCAGTATAATCTGGACAAAATAACAGTGGTGGTGTTGGTGGGCTGAAGGAAGCTTCCAGAAGAGACAACAGCTTTTATATGGCTGCTGGTTGGGCAAGGTGATATTTGGATATGGGAAAAGGTTGAACCTTGATCCTGGCCAAAACTTATGTCCAAGTTGCTTAGCTTCAGCCACTGCCATGTCAGACTCCTTGTGTATCTTCTGATACTTCCTTTGGATCTCTTGGAATTGAGCTAAAAGATGTGCTCATATTGATTAATTGCATGTTTTTAAAACTCTGCAACTAGGACTTTAGAGCTCTGCTCTACAACTCAAAGCTTACAAGGTAAAGGATGTTGTGATCCAATAATTCTTAGAAAATCTTGATTTTTACATTCATTTAAAAATATGTATTTATTCATAATGCTGTGCTAGTTGCCTTATATCAGAAGTAGACTAACTAAAATTTTAATTTCCATTTTCATTCCTTCATGTCAAGTATTGAGTGGTGCAGAAGGCAGTTCAAACAAATATGTCTCTGTGTTGTCAGTTTCTTGGAGTCACCCTAAAGCAACCAGTGTTTATGAGCAAAACATGGTGGGGGCATTACTTTGTGTTTATTTGATTTAAGCATCTAAATTCAATTTCAACATCTGCTATGTCATGTTTAGCTTTTAAATTAAGCTTTCAGGAAAATTAATGTTATAGATGCAGTAAGGTGATTACAAAATTGTTGTTCCCCAAGATGCATGATTTATGATGTTTTTAATGCTGCGTTGCGCAGGTTTTAACAGGAGAAGCCAGGCAGAGAAGAAGAGATGTACAGAATAAGGAGTACAATAGACTTGTTAATGAAGAGAGCTTAGAGAGCATGGGAAAGGAAATGATTATTCCCCTTACTAGCATTTGATAACTTAATACCCACACACTGTAAACAGGGGCAGGCTTTTCTAAAATGTGGGTGAACAGGGAGATGGGAGAGATTTGTAGAAGAGATACTCAGAATTATTAGCTTCATATGCCACCCCACAGGTGCAGTCTTAATAGGAGGTACCTGTTACCTAGAGACTTCTCCAGAGAACACACCCGTCCTGGGGTAAGGTGTGGGAAGCAGTATTGGGCAACCTCTGGAAGTGGTTGAACTACTGAAGTATCATAACTGTTATACATAATCTGTAACTTTCACTTTCTTTTGTAGCCAGTGCAAGAATGAGAGAGAAAGCCTTAGAGGGTTGTCTTTAACCTATCACATTAAACAAAATCCTTCTGTTTCTAAGGGAATGACTGGTCTATATGTAATAGGGTATAGCAAGCAAGATTGGATATGAACATAAAGTGTTTGCCAGCTTAGCCTTTGCTTTTTATGCTGACGTGTCTCTAATCTTTGGAGGCCTAGACTACAGAAAAAAAATAATTTATGAGTATTTCTCTGATCCATATCATAGTGCTGGAATTGCAGTTACATGCTTCTTATTGCAACTTATCTGTATACAGTATTAATGAAGATTTGTCAAAAGGAATAAAGATTTTCAGTGACTAGGCAGTTTTTCACAGTATTGGCAATATATTTTATTAGGAAATATTTTTTCCTTGCCAAAGCAATTATGCATACTGATACTGTGGAACATCTTTATGTGTTTTCATCGTTACATGTTTGACATTTATCCTTCCTCATCTTAAGAAATTCTGTTGCATCCAATAATCATAGAATCATAGAATAGATTGGGTTGGAAAAGACCTCCAAGATCATCGAGTCCAACCCCTGATCCAACTC
>JANHFX010027900.1:101769-139325 GCA_027560015.1 Chloroceryle amazona
GCCTTTTTTATGGATTGGGGTGATATTTGCCAATTTCCAGTCATATGGGACCTCCCCAGTGAGCCAGGACTGTTGGACATCAAAACATGCAGGGGAAAAAGCTTACAACAGTAGCAGTGAAAAAGTGTGTATTTAATTTGCTTCAGGGATCAATGGACTTTGTATGTCTTTGCCATATAATGTAGTTGAATGCTCAGTTCAAGTTTTCTGGTACTCTGGGCACCTGAACAAACCCTGTAAAAATTAATAAATAGGACCTAAACCAAACCCACAGAGTGGAGTTTAGAACAATGATATAAAAAGAAAAAAACCCCAAACAAATAAACCCTAAATCTTGGGGAGACAGATAAATACTATGGTACAATCTGTCCCTTGTATAAGAAGGACAGGAATTTGGATTTTGCTAATTTATGATAAAGTGAAATCCTAAACGACATAAAGTGGAGCCTTGAAAAAACTCCAACGATTGATTTAATAACATGGAAAGCTGTTTAGTATGGACAAGTAAAATACTTTTGTATAATAATTTGCATTATGCTGAACTATGGGATTCAAAGCAGGTGACAACACCAATTAAATCTGCCCTCATCCATGTGAGGTAGGTAGTAGCAGTCAAATGTTGACTGCTTCAGAATGGGCCCTGAAGGTAGCAGAGGTCAAAACTTTTTATGTGGCTAAAATAATACACTGCAGCCATGCACTGCTCCATGTGGTTTCTCCACTGTAGTTATTTGGAAATCCTAGCCAGTTTGCATCAGTAGTGCTCGACTTACTTTGTACTTGTAGGAACTTTCATTCCTCAAATTCTGCAGTGTGTTTTAATGGGAAGATTGTGAACTTTGTTTGCCTTGAACAGCTTTTCAAATGGGTAATCCTGCAATAGTACCAGCTAATATTGAGATGTAGGTTATGTTATATGGAATTGCATGTCATACTGAGATGATATCAAAAGGTTTGGTTCCACTACTCAGATCACCATCAACCATCCATTCCTTCTCTCTGCCTTGTAATCAGCTTCTCTTACACAAGAAATGTGCCAGAAGCCTGTGGCCAAGGGTAAGAGATTGAAGAGTGTGAATGCTTCCTGTGATGGAAAGCCAATTACCTTGGATTCATACATCCCCTTACTCCATGGCACTTTGGTAGCACAGAGGACTTCCTCTACATAACTCTGAGCTGGCAAATGTGATCTGCTGTATGATCACATTGCCTGACAATTCACAGTCTTCTTAGACAATCCATTATCCTTATCTATTCATCCAATTGGAATATTCTTCCTAATATTAATATACTGTCTCTGCTTGTGTTTCAAGTTCATTACTCTTGGTCTTGTCTCCGGAGTCCTGAGGTGTCATTTGTTTTATTCCTCTTTCACTGCGTTCTTTCACATACTTGAAAGATGTTGTCATGTCTCCCTAGAGTCTTCTCTAAACTGAACAATGCAGATAATAGGTTTTTTTTCCTCAAGGACTCTCTAATCCCCAGTCTCAAGCCAGTGCATATTTTTTCATGGTTCTTGTTTTGCGCTCAGGATCTTGTTCCACCCTATTACTTGGGTCAGTGACCAAAATGCATGCTTTGTAGACTTTGTTCACAATCTGCATAATGTCCTTATACAACTTGACCAAGACATATGCAACCTACAGTTTTCAGTGCTATTCGCTTGGACTACAGTGTTTTTTCTTACTTTCAGGATGTGCTACATACAGAGTGGTTTCCTTCAAAGGTTACATTTGCATTATCAGCAGAGAATATGGAAAACTGCACAATTTTGGTTGATTACAAACTACAGAGTCTCTAACTGGCACTGTAATTCTAATTGCTTCTTTCTGGGTTCTTCCATAAAGTTTACCAGCTCATTTGCACAACCATGTTCAGCTGTGAAAAGCTATGGCTCAGTCAGAGGCTGCAGCAGCTTCCTCTTTCCTTTGTCTGGAGCATCTGTTATGATAGAATAGTAAACAATTTCTTTTTCTGAATAATTCCGAATAATTCATCCAGTATAATTCACTCCAAGGAAATCATACATAACACACACCTTTTGTTCTTCTGCAACTTCCTACTGTTAAGAATATGTCTGATTGTTCTGTGTGATGCTAAGTGGAATGCATTAACTAAATGGGAGCCTGTCGATCGATGATGGTGAGGAGTGGCTGACCTTTACTCTGTTGCTAAAAACAAAGGAGCCTCCAACATTCAAACCCAAGTGCTCTCAGAAACATATAGTAAACTTTCTTTTACCTTCAATGGGAGAAAAGAGAGGAGAAACTTCCCTCTTTGTACAAGAATAATTAAGACTTAAAGGAACAAAAATGCTTTTGTGGGTCTAGGAGCATCAAGGGGCTTCTGGACTTTCAGCTGGGGCAGGAATACTGTTGTCACTGGACTGAAACCCAACAATATGCTTGAGTATATACAAGTTATTGTAGATTATTTTCAATAAACATTAAAACACTGTTCTATGAAAAACTCTTTGCCATAGCTCTTTATCAGTGCCAATTTCTCCTCTGCTTCTACAGGAAAGAATACTGTTTAAAATGGAGAGGGAAGAAGTTACCTGAAGAGCTAGGGAATGCAAGGCATTTGATAAGGAGCTTTTTGGGCTGAAGGTTGGTAATCTACTCACTGTTAGAGTGCTCTCTTGGAATGAGCAGCTCTACAATAAAGCAAAAGAGAGTTTGGAGTGCCTTGTAGTCCAGTGCTGAGAGGAATCAACTGGTTATATGAGTGCTAGTGGATGTAAAATCAGGGAAAAAACTCCCAACAACAGGGCTTAGTTTCTAGAACCAAGCTAGATCTCAATCCTTCCTGTGAATGAAGTCAAAGATTTGCAAAACTGAAGATGGAGAAGACAAGTCAGAGTTGACTTTTGAACTGAGTGTGAAAGGAAGGGTTCGTTTCCTTAAGGCCAAGTAGCACATCTGGGTACTTCATGCAATTAATCTGGCTGCTCCTCACATCCAGAAGACCAGTCTTGAGTTTCTCAGCTGGTCTAAGTTATCCCAAACCATGTATATTTACAGCAAGCAGGAGGTTCTCTATAGAGCTCTAGTGCACAGGTGGCATTTCTCCTTCTCTGGAACCTGGTGTCACTGGACAAGGCCATGCTGGGTGGTCATCGGATCTATGCCAGACAATAGTAAATGAACAGGGCTAATTAAAAAAAAAAGTTTGGCTTTTCAATAAGTGAAAATGAGAAAAGCTTCAATAGTCTGTACTAAAGCTGATGCCTCATATTCTTACAATTCAGGAGAGGTTAAATGCTTACGTAACATTGTATAATATTATTTAGGTAGAATTTACAAAAGGTATGAGGAATTCTAGACGACTAACCAGAGCTGAGTGATTTGGGTACCATAGTGACAGTTAAAGTTTATAGTAGTTGGAGATTAATTTTGGAAAATGACAGGGCAAATCTATTATCTGTATTACCCATGTGAATGATAAGGATCTAAATTAATGGTAACCACTCCAAGAAAAAAAAAATTATCAAGCTGTAGACAGCAATTCAATAGAAACAGCAGTCAGGAAATAACAGCTAATCTTAAAGTTGAATAAAGAATTGGCTGGAAAAATTGGCTTCTAAAATCCCTAGAAACTGAAGTGATAAATAGAAATCTGAACAATGGAAATTTGTCATTTAAAGGGAAGCATGTTGTTTAACATCCCAAGCCCCATTTGCTCACCAGGCTGAAGGCTGTGCTGAATTCTTGTCACAGGCATCCTTTGAATTTCCTGCAAGTGAGACTGAGCTTTGGGACAGTTGTGACATCTGGTACCAAGAGAGCAAGGAACAGCTCACATGGACCTTTCTCTACTGCCATTTTCCACTTTTCTTTACAGCTACTGGGGAGACCTGGGTGAAGTATTATTTGATGGGCAGTGCTTAGCTGTGGTTTTGCAACTGTTGTTCCCATTGACTGTAGATGGTGGTGGGCTCACCCCCTAGGTGGAAGATAATTTGATTCGCTCTTCACTCACATTGCTCTGTGGGTGAGGAAAGCTGTAAGAAGGCCTTGCTTTCTCCCACTCTTTTGGCTATGCTCTGTTCAAAGGAGGTTTCTCAAAAATGTAGAATTTAGGACACTAGTCCTACCTGTGCTCCAGAATCCCTCTGGCACTGCTGTCAAGTTCCTTCAGAAACTGCTTTGTAGTATGTAGCTCAGGCTGTGCACGCAAAGATTGTATGTGCCTGGCACAATGAGACTCCCTTGACTTGAGGCCTCTCTGTGCTGTGGCAATACAAGTGATAATATTTTGCTTTTACTCAATTTCTACAGTTAAATTCCTACAGGCTGCAATAATAGCCCTGATATCTTAGTAAGACTTCCTCGGCATCCATTAAATTAAACCTGAATACGTCTCTTAAAGAGCAACAGGATCTCTGTTTTTGAAGCCTCCTCACAGATAATTGATGGGCATGATGCTAGAGATGTCAAGACAAGTAGTGTGGGTTTTTTTTATATTCAACTTATTTTGATGAGAGATTAAATTGAAACTGCTATTGCATTGATTATGGAGGTTATGTCCTGCCTCATTTCTACAGAGACTTGCCTTGAATGACCCTTCATTAACAGTCCTTGTGGAAGCGAATGATTGTATCCTGGGAGGTTTCTGTCTCTCCTACTGTCTCATTGTTTCTTCATAAACCTTAAGTGAGATCTTTATGTGTAGTGGGACTCTGGAGTTGCAGCATGACAGAAATGAAATGTTCCATCTTATTCTACCCCAGGGAGAACTTGTAGGTAACTTATCTCTACCTTCAGACACAGTTACTCATCTCATGGCAACACTGAGGGTTTTCTGAGAGAAGTTAGATGTTGCCTCTGCAGGAGCTGAGACTGCTCATGTGAATCAATGTCCCACCTCAGTGCAGTGAGCATGAGTTGTTTTCTCCATGTAATACAGGAGAGAATTTATATAGATAATTGTAAATACTGCTGAAATGAGAGAGTATACTAACTTCAGCCTTTTAAGATGTCATCTTATTCCATCCAATACAGGAGGTATATTTCAAAAGACATTTTCAGGGTCTTTTATCAGTCACTTAGTAAAGTATTTTTTTAAAAAAATTACATTTTCCTTCAAAATCGGGTGATATTCCTTGTGCAAAATGACATCATGACAAACCCTTCTAACCTGTTTGATTTGAAAATTCATCCAAACTTTGATTATCTTGGATGACCATAGCCATCTCTTCTCTGGCATCTGAAAAGACAACAAAGCTTTACAAAAGGAATATATGGGGAGAACTGGTTTTATTTTATTTTTTTTTGATGGCTGCAGTGAGACCTCAACAATATGAAAATATGCCAAAATCAAACACTACCACAGTTTTTAGAGTTTTTTGTTTCAAGACTATTTTATTGATCAGATTTAATACTTGAAATAAACAGAGAAAGGAGACAGGTTATTTCACTGAAATAGAAACAATGTTTACAGAGTCTGGAAAATATTTTAAAATTACCTTTCTATTCTTACTGATGTACATTTTTTAAAAAGATGCAGTTTTCTTGTTGCTTCACTGGTAGATTTAGTGGCAGTATGAACATTTAGCAACCCAATTTGCCTCAAATTTAGGAATATTTGTTTTTACAATCCTCTCTACTGTTGTTCTAAAGTTAACTCTATATACTTGTATGTATATTGTTTTGCACATGGGGCAAGGTGTGCTCTATGATCCACCCATTTTTTTGTGTTATGATCATATATGATATGTCATATCATTGTTCTGATCTCATATGAGATTTGAAAAGCAATTTTTTTCTGAGCCACTGTAAGAAAACTTGTGGGTTTTCTAGCCTGATCATGACACAGATCTGTAAGGGAACAATGTTGCTATGCTGAATGTTATTTCTGCTATGCTAAGCCTTCCTGGAGCTTAACAATGTGGAGAAAGTGTAGTTGTCTTTTGTGGAGATTAATTGCTGTTTAGGAAGACAACAGAAAATGAAAATTGTGAGGTTTGTAGCATTTTTATTTTTCTTGCTGCTATTAGTAACTCCAGCTGTTCAGTCTGCAAGTAAAATGGGAATTCGCTATGAGGAAGCATTGTCAGTTTGGACTGGGAATTTAAGATTGTAGGAAGGAAAATATGTAAAGGGTTTTCACTTTGTCACCTGGCTTTGTTCTGCCTGCACAATATGGACTTTGTGAAATTAATGACACCACTGTTCCAGTCCTGTAACATGTAGCCTCAGAGGTACCTTACTGAGTTTGTGGTCTATTTCAAATGTGCCAAGCTTAAGCACCAGACCAAAGAAGAAAATACTTAATCTGAATGTTTGATCTAAGAACTACTGTCTCCTCTGTTGACAGTAAGGTGCTGTCCTCACATATGACTTTGTATTTAAGGAGAGAGGCCAGGGTACTGATCTTGGAATATAAATGCTGTTATGTAAATAATTATTGTGAATATTTAGATATTCCCCCCCCATGGTATTTTTAATCAGAGCAATGAAATGAAATTAAGACAGTGCTGTGTGATATTTTGGACTTTTTATTCAGTCTGGAGAATTAATGCAACTCTTCAGTACCATCTTTATGCGTCTAATGCAGATTTTTCATTACTATTTCTTGTTCAGATATTTGCCCAGTTTAGATTAAGCCCTTACTCTTTCTTGATCCTCCTGAAATGCACTTATGAACTCCTTGACTGGAATCTGTCTTGACACACATGCCAAGGCGTATCATTTTCACCGCTTTAAACATGTTTATGCTATGTCAGCTCCCGAAGGTATTAATTTGCAAGATTTCCTAGTTATCTTATAATTAGACACATAAAATGGCATTTAATGATGTTTTCATTAGAAATTCTGCTGTACACTTAAAGATGCTTAAGGTCACAAAATCGATTTAATAGCTTAACTGAGTTCTTCAAACACGAGCGTTTTAGACCTTCACTCTGAGGGACTTTGACAGAGTGAACTGGGCTGAGCACACCAAGGTAGGTTCTTTGCTTTGGAGCTGCAACCACAGATAAAATTATGATTTTCTCAGGGAATTACCAAATTTTTTCCTTGAAACACACTCAAATCATTTCATGGAAAGTTTCATCTGTTAACTCAGCTTGTAAATTTTTAAGCCCTACAACTTTTAAATCTTTTCCTTCCTTAGTTTTTTTGTTTCCTCAAAGTAGCAGTTATAGACTGGAACTCACAAAGTGCTGAGCACTGTATTCTCCATCAAGTAAACCTCTTAATGTTAATCATGCTCTGAAAAATGCTGCCAGATTGGAGCTAAATGTCTGCACATCCCCTGTATTTCTCCAGCTGGGTGCCTTTTTCATTCTGGTGAAAGGACGGATGTGCTGCTAAGACATTGAGCTTGGGCTGGGGGGATTCAAACTCCGGTTTGATCTGCTAAGCCTAGTCATGGCTTAGTTTAAAAACCGGAGATGATAAGTATTTTGTCTTTTTGATTCTGAACTCTTGGGATGGCATTTATTTCTTAGCCATGTAAGAACATTAGGACCTTATTTTCAGATCTTGTGGTGCTCTGTAAATAACAGCTATCACTCAAAGGACAGACATTTAACCCCTGGACTGACTCAAATTAGGGCTCCTATTAACAACTTTGGAGCAGAAACCTCTCGGGAGGGCTTTGTCTCGCTGGCTCTGTACAGCAGTGTGTAACTGCACAGCAAATATCATTGGTCCTTCAGATAAGATTTTATTCAAAGCCTTGTACTTCCAGCTATGTAAAAGAAGGGTGAATTTAAGATTGTCTTTACACACCTTCATTTTCAGAAAGGCAGTGTTTTAGACCTTTTGAAAGAAGAATCAAATAATGAACATCCACTGTGTCTACATTTTAAAGTGCCAGTTTCCAGCATCTGCTTGAGTGAAAGTATATCTCACTTTTTCTCTGCCTTTGTTAGCAATTTTCATAATTGTAGGGTACCATCTAATTTTTTGTGGTTTTGTGTATTATCTCTATACAGTTCTCAGCTGATCTCCATATTGCCCCTTTCTCATTTGTTTCATTAAACACTGAATCAATGAACTTTAAGCACACCAAGGTTAGTAATGTGGCAAAGCATTAATCCATTAAACATCCAGACAGTAAATCTACTACCTATCTCTTTTGAAGAGGTTATAACATGCCATACAAGTAATTATCTGGAACTTGAATACACTTAATTCCTGTGAACTGCAAAATGGAACTATTAGTAGAAAACATTACCCCTCTATTATGAGAAAAAAAGTGAAGATTTTTAAGGTTTTAAAACCTTTCATCAGTCTCTGACAATGTAGCTTGCCTACATGGCACCCTCTGTGAAACGTTTGTGCAAGCTCACATCAACCGTTCTGATTACAGCGCTTTGCAGTCCCTGTGTTGTCTGTCTGTTCGTCAGCCTATCTGCACCTAAGTTGCTCTGTTCTTCTCAGGCTCTTCACAAACTCTGCTTCCTCTTTCAGGCCACGAGGCAAATATCTGGTGTCATATGAAGCAGCATACTGCTAAACTGGTGATGGGTGAGTGAAGCCTGGGAGGCAGAGCTGAATTACCTTCCTGCTGGCTGCTCTTTCTGGAGGTTCTTCTTCAACACCAGTTGAAGTAAGTCAGTGGTAAGAGGCCAAAAGACACCTCTGTCCTGTGTTAATACACCTGGAAGCAGGTATATTAGTATAAAAAAACCCCAAAGTATGTGTATATAAATAATTTTGTGCTAATTTTAAGAGCGCTGTTTAAACTTTTATCCATGAGATGGTGCAGCATTTTGCAGTTGCATATTACTGCTGGTCATGCTTAAGCTGTTGTCCTCTTGGTGTTATGCACATTTGTTCTTATATGACTGAATAAAAATGGGGAAAAAAGATCCTGGAAATATGGGCTTGTATCACAAAGCTATTACTCTTCAGTATGCCCAAGAGGGAAGGCAGTACTACTCTGTGAGTAATATGTAAAAATATAGTTATAAATAACCATTGAAAGAGGTGTGACCATGCTTGTAGGTGATGTTGTTTTAAAAGAACCCTGCATGGTTCTCTTTGGCTGTCTGCCTGTTAGATCGTTCACAGAAACTGTTAGAGGTGTATATATAATATATATATCCATAAATACCAATGTACAAGAGGGCAAGGTTATTAAAAATATTTTAAAAAAATTTTAAAATGCATTCATAAATACTGTTGAAGATGAAAAGTGAAAGGTCTCTTAATTTTTGTTAGCTTTTTCTGTCATATGCTGTAGTCTCTGTAACACCCTACGGGAGGAAATGCCGCTTTGTATTTTAATGATGCCAGCATGGCCTCTTTTGAGAGGGTTTTGCAAAACTGAAGGCATCATTTCAATGTATTGTCATCCCATTTCCATTTCAGAGCCTGTATTTCAGATTTTCTCTTATTTAAATTTCCAGTAAAGCTTTTCTCATTTATTTATTTATTTTCCAAAGGAAGTGTCCATAAATCATTTAAAACCAACATAATGAAGGGCAGTGTTGCCTGTGACATCTCTCACATGTGTACCCAGCTGTTCTGTTGTCTTTGCTTGTTATCATCTGTCACCAGATGATAAAAGAATATTTCTGGAGATACTGATCATTTAATTAATTCAAGTGTGTGTGTTGCTTTTCTAATGTCCTGGTTTGTGGTGGCAATTGCAAGAAAGGCTAATATAATACATCTTTTATGGTTTTAATGACTTTTCTTTGCCACACATAATTAAAATTCATGAGTCAGTGAGTTCAGAGATATTAGAAGAAGGTCCCTGTGCAGAAATGCTATATACTGCAATATAACTAATAGAACAGCAAGTCTTTAAAGTTAACTGTTGTACTTTATTTGTCCATTTAGTGATAACTTTCAAATAGAAGAGCATAGGGCTGAGAGACACCTGTTTTTAAAACAAAATAATCCCTTTTAAAACTGATCCTAGATAGTTATAAATACAGACCTATAAATACAAATAGTTATAAATACAGATAAGAATATTTTACTTTAATAAATTGTTATAAATCTATACAAGTCTAATTCTGAACCTGCTGTGATAACATTTGTTTAAAAATGTACCATGTATTGTCTGGATTCTTGTGATTTTCCCAAACCGCCTGACGGGGTTAAACATCTCTTACTGCTCTTTGGTTCTGATACATTGATCTTTGTGGTAGATGACATGGTTAACGAGGATGAACCAGATGAAAATTAGTCATTAGCAGTTAAGTGCAATATCATAACCTTTCTCTCCACTGCACATGTAGGGTAAAAACTGATCCATTACCCTTCTGAGTAGTCATGCCTTGATGTGACTGGTTTCTAGGTTTCACATGTTTGAAGGCCATTCTAGACTCCTTGGTCTAATTTCTATTTCTCACACTGAGACTGCAGCATCTGTTCTCAACCTCAGAGTATTTATTGGGCATCCTAAGGACAGGAGAGACTCCATCCACCATGGGCTTGTTTCTAAGAAGAGATTTCTCAGTGCATCCTTCTCCCGAGCCCTACAGTATACACACCCTTTGCTCCCAACACCTACCTGGGGAATTTTCTAGGCTGGGGAGTTTCTATGCAGCTGGTTTAAGCTAGTTGGTAATGACAGGACAGAAAGGATGCAATTAAATATGTCTCTGTGCCACCACAAAAGCATTATGCTTAAAATATTGAGAATTATACAACTTTGAAAATAATGATAGATGGGAGGCTTTCTAGTATTATCCTTCATTTCCTGAGTGCCTTTGCAGCATCTCACCTCTGCATCCTTCTGACATGTGACAGTATTGTGCCTTTCTATCTCAGGTTGGACTCTTACATGTAAGCAGGTCTCTGCCTCTCTTACATGTTGCTCTGGAAAGTTCCAGCCATTTCCTACCTCTTTTTTTCACAGGGGAAAATGTTACTGCAGAAGAATTAAAGTAATTTAAAGTAATTGACGGATCTCAGCTGCTCTTAAATACAGTCCTTCTGTGTCCAGTAGCTTTTCTTATCTGGGCAGTCACCTGGAAGGCCATTCAGTAGGCTGCCTTCAGGCAAACTTATGCATTCATCATGTAATATAGATGTATTTTATTTTCATTTATTTTAAGCTTTTATTTTGTTTATTCTGAGGGGCTAAGGTAAATTAAACAAGTCTCATTTTGACATGCGTATTTTAGCTGAACAAAACTTAAAACCATCTAGCTGTCAAATATCAAATAGTGCTGGTTCTATGCATGTGTTAAATAGTCCTAGCTCTGAATATATGTTAAATAGCCTCAGTCCCATATGTGTGATGAGCTTATAATAGGAGAGGGAATAAAACTAAGCAACTTGATAGATTATTTCTAAGTACTACTAGGACAGCTGAATGTCTTGTTCAATATGCTGAATATGCTTGTCAAAGCCCAGAGCAGAGGGGGAAGTCTTGTGTGTGTGGTGGGGTGGGAGGGTTGGGACTGTACCACCAGCAGATGTGGGCTATTCTTTTTTTTTCCTTTCCTGCACTTTTCTGGTACAGGAAGAGCCTGGCTCAGCTGTCCCCATACCCTTTCCAGGAGCTGTGAATGTTATTGTCTTCCCTTCCTCATCCACTTCCATCCTAGGAGCTGCTGGACCGAGGTTCACCTGGCCCTTCTAGGACCTCAGGAGAGCAAAATGTGGAGAACCTCAGAGAAGTCAGGAATTACCATGTACATGACAGTAAAGTGAAGGGTTGCGTTTGGGTGTATGCCAGCTTCTGTTAGTATAGTTCTGCACTGTACAGTAAAAGGAATTGAATGAGCAGTTCACAGTGCAGTATGTACTGTGCACCAAAGCAATCTGGTATCTCCATCAGCCACTGATAAGTGGTGCTGGGACACTTACTTCCAAGTGTTAGTTCAATGCTAAGATTCAAGCCTTATTATTTCTAAAAAAGCCTCATGTTCTCCTAAACTTTTTTCTTTTTCAGTGTACTTAGCTAAGTTTTCACTTTTATCACTATTTGCCCATCCCAAAAGCAAGTCAAGTGTCAGGTATGATGTTACGGTTACAGTTTGCTGTGATGGAGTAACATGGTTAAAAGAACGTAAGATTTTAAAAGAAATAATAAGTACAAACAAAAAACCCAATCCCAAAACAGAACCACACACATCTGACAACAGATGAGGTTTGTGCCTGGAAATACTTATTATCCTCCCACAGAGATCTCTCTCGATTCTTTCTGAAGAGTAATAGACTTAAATTGATCCAGAACAACTTTACTAATGATGTAATCAAACTTGTATCTGTACTCCGTGTTTCTCAGCTGAACTAATTTGAATGCAGAACAGGAGTTAAAGAAGTGACCACTGTGCATAGGAAAGAAAGCACAGAGTTTTAATCCTATTTGCACTGCAAGTGTTTTTAGCTATTGATGTAAGCAATCATCAATCTATAATTGGCTTGGGGCAAAGTGACATTCTATGACATGTGTCACAAGTCAGATTCTTCTGCAGTATTTCTAACCTCAGTTTTAAATACTGTCAGCATAATCTAGAATCTAAGAAAAAAGGGAGCAATCATCACCATGCTAATTGAACAAAAACTGCTGTATGATTTAAATACCTATAGCTGCTTCATTTACCCAGTTTTATGCTTTCATTTTGCTAAGCACGAGGTTGATGATTAAACTGGTGGATAATTATTAGCAAAAGAGAGATTGTTGTCAGATCTCACAGTTTTCTGACCAGGTGCAGGCTTCTCGGATTCAGTCAGAGCCTGCCTGTCAGTTTTGTGAACAATCCAGCAAAATAAGTGACTGATTTCCTGTTATCATTGCAAAGGCAGTTTTCAACAGACTGTCACAGTAAACCTCCATTTCTGAATAGTGTAATGAACATTCTGATGTTTGCAAAAGCATTTTTTTATATATAGATGTGTGAGCATAAAAGCATTAACAATCTGATCCTGGTATCTGTCTCTCTAGCTCATTATCTGTACCCTTTTATTAATACATCTATTTCTCTCTAATGTCAAAGTCAGTCAAACACTGTGACAATGCACACAGAACAGAAATGTGGCCTGCTAAATTATTCCAATGTGATGAGAACTTCAAAAGATTAAATTTCTTTGCTCTGTTTTTTCAGCACACTTTCGTGTTCAAAACCTAGATGGCTGGTTTACCAAGAGTATGTCCAATCTCCAGTGTAGGCAGCATAATGTAGGCTGTGTGTAAGAGCAACAAGCTTTTGTATCGGCTCCCTGTAAGGACTAACTGGATTCCAAGTATCTTTGTGGGGCTTGTATATCATGTCTCTGCTGGTGCTAGCTGAGGTGCAGGGTTGCTGACTGAGCAGGTAGATGCAGGAACTTGGCCTGTAGATCAGGGAGACACCTGCCAGATGCTTTCTGTCCTTCCTCACAAGGGGCTTGCTTATGCTCAAGTCTCTCTGGGGTTTTTTTGGACTTGCTCCTGCTTCAATAATTTACCATTGGTGTAGGAACCTGGATCAAGAGCAGGAGCCCTGTGGCCAGAGGCACCATATGATGGCAGGGCACCTGTCTGGGCTCAGGCTGTAGCTTCTTTGAACACTGCCTGTGCTCTACCTCATCTGGGTGGTGCGGGAGCCATACACTGTGGGTGCAGCACTGTGCCCAAGCAAGTACGTGGCATCGTGACTGAGATGTAGCATATAGTTATTCAGCTTTGGTTCTGGAGTTGCTTCATGTCCTGCCAAGTTGGAGCAGACAGCCCTTGCTCTGTGGCAGCCAGTGTAGAAAACTGCATGCAGCTGGGTGACCAGACAGATAAGAGAAGGCTCAAGCTGTTAACCTTGGTTTGGAAAAACTGTTTTTAGAGGATGTGACTTTGTTTTGCTTTCTTCAGTGTACCCTCACTTTTGCCACTTTCTCAATGCACTTGGCTATGTAGTTTTGCTGGATCAATCTAAATTCATGTCTAGAATAAGCAACCAATATAAAAATAAAGACTGTTCAGGGAGAAGAGAAATGTTGTCAATGTGCTTTTAACATGTTATTCTGCAGGATAAAAAGTACCATGTTGGAGAGAGCAATCCATAAACACTGTTTTCCTCTTTCACTATATTGTACTGTAAATTTGTTGGTGGACTTGACTTTTTTATCCCTCCTTGAAAATATTCATCTGCTATACCGATACTGGAGATGAATTGATGCTGAAGCTTTCAAGTGCATCCTATTTGCTTGTGAAGTAGAAACAACTAACCAGAAGCTCATATATAATAATTGTAAATGAACAGGCCTGTTTATTCATCTTCTTTCAAAATATGTGCCCTGCTACTCACAATTTTATAAATACAACAGTAAATAACTTTGAATGTTTTAAAAATAGATCATAAAACCAGTCTAATTTCACTTAAAACATACATACATCAATATGAAAGAGTGGGTCACCTTCTCTGTCACTGGAGGGAAGCACAGCACTGGCAAAGATGAGTAAGACCCTATGCAAGAGCTAAGTCCTACAAATATTGTGGGAGGAGTATATTTGGACTGCAAAAGTGGATTCAGATATAAAGGCAACTTTAAATATTGATAAAAGGGAATGAGAAGAGTTAAAAATGATATATTTATGAAATGGATGAATCTTTTGTTAACAATGACTTAGATTCTGATGGAAGTAATTTTAAAGCTCAAATTTATTGCTCAACCTAACTTTTTGCTTGACAAACAATGTTACATAGTTTTGTGGTATGGTGTTAATACCACAATGCTTTAACTGCCAGAACTATTGTAAATTCGTATTTGTATTTAAACAAGTCTTCCTTCCCTGATAGGAACAGGAAACATTTACAGTAAGAGTGGTTTTGCTGAGCTATAGCCCTTTGTGAGTACCAAGTGTCTTTGTAAGCCCAGAAGAAAATCGGTCAGAAAAATAGGACTTGCACCTATATTTGGAGCTGGAAGCTTGGGAATGGGTTTTGTGTAGGAATCACCATTCTAAAATAAATGGCTTTAGCACCTTGTTAAGGGAAATATTTGTCAGCTACAATTTGTACTTCGATTCATCAACAACAAAAAGATGAAAGAGCAGGGTAGTCTGGGAGCAGGGTGAGATTTATACCTTCTGAAGTTCTCCTAAATACTCATGTTTGTAGTGCTTCACAATTTTTCATGTAATATCCTTGCACCATCCCTCTGAAGTGGAGAAGAGACCCTCTTTTTACCAATGGGAATTTGAAAACAGAGAAGCTAAACTCCTTTGATTTGGATGAAGCAGCTTCCTTAAGGGCACAGAGGGTATCTGTGGTAAAACAGGGAGGGAAGACCAGATATCCTAAACCCCAGGCTAATGCCCAGGTAACTGGACTATCTTGTCTCCCTGGGAAACTCTTGGATCTGGCCTTTGGCTGTAATTTGTTCATATTGCAGCCAATAATATCCATCTGTAATGCAGCAGCTTCTCCTGGCCTACTCTGAGAAGACAGACACTGAAGAAACTTTAACATTTTTAAAGCCCTGGAAGAGTTTGCCCTGGTATAAGCCTTGTGTCTGGCTCATAGGTGGCTAATCTTCAACATACCTCAATAAAGAGGGTGAAGGAGAGGGAAGTAGTGGTTTATTCAAACAATAAACTGGGTGGTCTGGTTTTCTTATATTCTGCCTGAAGCTGGAAGTTGACAGCCTCAAGGCTGAGGTGTCTCTTCCTTTCTTGATGTCTGGGTTGAGGCTCCTGCAGTACCAACATCTCGACTGGATGAGTTGGGTGTCTACATGTTACAATGGTGGTGGTATGTTTTTCCTTTCCTTGGTGTGTTATGTGTCTCTCTCTGGGATGTTAATGAGACAGAAGGAAGCAATACCAGGCTGCATGTAACCTCATGGCTGAGGCATCCACAGTCAAAATACTTTGGTGTCTTCTCTACAACTGAGAATTCAAAGTTTGGGTTTCTGATTCTCCTGTCCCCGGGGGTCTGTAAGTAACAAGCGTACTGGTGTCCTGACTTCTGGGAACACAGACATTGCATCTTGCCACAAATGCCTGCATAACACTGTTTGTAAAATGGGAGAAAGTGTAGGGAATACTTTGCACATGCCTGAGCTAAGAGAGCAAAATGTTCACTTGGATGTTCTTGGACTTCTGATTGCTGATCAACATCACCTCCCTCATACTATAGCATTTTCTTTCCAAGGGTTACTTGACATGCTGAAAGAAAATCTCCAAATACTTTAAACTAAGTGTTGAAAAAACATACTAGGTGCTTGATGAAAAACAGTTGACTTCTTAACACATGACTTAATGTTACTTTTATTTCAAGGTTAGCATTATAAACAGAAGGGTTTGGTCATTTCTTGCCAAATAGCTACCTTCATCATCATTTCTTCCCTGGTTATTCTTTGAGAGATTAAATGAGGGGAGAGCAGGAAGAGGGAGAGAGGGAAA
Source organism: Chloroceryle amazona (assembly GCA_027560015.1). Classification (NCBI taxonomy): domain Eukaryota; kingdom Metazoa; phylum Chordata; class Aves; order Coraciiformes; family Cerylidae; genus Chloroceryle; species Chloroceryle amazona. The sequence continues at coordinate 118,066 of JANHFX010027900.1, forward strand.
GATGAGATTTGTTGTTGGCTTGAACAGTTTTAAAGGACACACTTTTTAAGCAATCCACTTATTTTTACTGACTTGAGCCAAAATAAGATAATTGTATCTGAAAGCGGAAGAGGTGACTTCACACACTTTTGCAGGCAGAGTTGCCTGCTCCAAGCCAGAATCTATCCTGACCTACTTCACTCAACATCAAGTTTTAAAGAGATGATTAGAGCAATACTTTATTTCAAATGTGTCAGCTAGTCAAGGCTAAGTTTGCCCTTTCTAGTGGTATCTTTGAGAGTTAGGGCAATACTTAGAGGTATTATCAGAAGTGTATTTTCGTCTCATTTTAAGACAAAAAAAAGAAAAAAAAAAAGAAAAAAAATACTTTTTCCAAACAAAAAGGCAGGTGGCAATTTTTCTAAAACACACCATCAAACAAACAAGAAATTCAATTCACTTTTTATCTCTTAATGCCAGAAAGCGATTGAGGTTCCATTTGGGTCAAATGTATGAGCTCCCTGACTGGCACAACAAACAGAAATATTTGATGGATTTGTAATTTACCCTGGAAACTGACTGGTCTGATTGAAAATAATGATGTCTGACTGTGCAGGGTCAGTGAGTTGGCCTTTGTTAATACACAGCTAACCAAGATTTACCATGCACAGATGCTAGAAAACCAATTAGCTATTCTAAGAAGCACTGTCAGATAAAATGTCCCAATTAATCATACAAAATATGCGTATTCCCTTACTTCTGTATCTCCTGTTTGAAAATGATCACTAATAGTTCTGAATGAACTCATTTAGTTGCTGAATATCACAGCAGGGTTATTTTAGAGCCAGATATAATTTGAATATCAGTTGATGTATGAATCCTTAGGAAAGAACATAGCTGTGCTTATAAACTGATATCAAATATATTTATAACTATAAAATGTGTATGTGTAAGCAACAAACAAGGCTTCCTCACCCTGCTGTATATCATAAAAAGCTGAAGATTATTAAATTAGAATGGCCACCTTATGTTAATTTAATTTTTACTAGCAGCTTACTAGAACATTTTACTGCCAAATGTACTATTTTATTCCTATATGTTATTAATGCAGACATACTAGTATGCTAATGCATTAATTTTTAAATAATTTCAACATCAGAGTTTTATCCAATCTTCAGAATACTTGTTTGGCTAAAATTATACTTGTAAGAAGAATTCAGCTGCTCTTTCAGTGTACGGATACTAAACAGTATTTTCTTTTTCTCCATGGAGTCAAGAAGAAGCACATGAGGAATGTTTCCCTGAAGTGAAATCATGCTTAGTGTTTGGCAAAGCATGTTTGTTTATGCAGCTAAAGATGAGAGATCAAGAAGAATAGGGAGACCAGAGGCTGAAAATCATCCGATGTGGCTCAGGAAGATGCACACACAGTGCACATTTGGTTGTGGCATTTGAGGATCCCTTTCAAATAACCATTTTGTCCAGAAAAGACACAAAATACAAGCCAGCAAAATGACTGCCCATCCTAAGGAGGAAAGGTATCTGTTTACTGTTCATCCACATGCAAACACTACCCATTTTGTCTCAGTCTTTCTTCTCGGGCACAGATCCTCCTTTCTTCAGTCAGAAAGAAGTAAAAACAAGTTACTGGAGTCCTTGTGTGGGTGAACTTTCCTCTTCTACTCATGAGTTCATGATTAGTGACTGGAGGGAGATGGAACCTATACTTCCCTGCTTCCTGCCTGCACCTCTTCACAGGCTCTAAGAAAGGGCTACCTAGAGAGCAGGGGCTGCATTTGGTGTCAGGCTTGGACCAAGCTTCACAGAGACCGTTTGAATGAAGGTTTTTGCTCTCCTGCCACTTGATTGGGATCAAAGTAGATAGGGCACAGCTAAGACAATGATGCAGAGAGCTCCCTATGGAAACAAGATTAAGCCCAAACACCTGTGTTTTCTTCTCTTTTTTTTTCATGATGGGGATTTGGCCATTCGTGCATTTTTCTGTGGACATTGCTGAAGCATCCCATTTCTCTCCTTTACTTGAGTTCAACCTGGAGGCACACTGGGCTACCATCCAGTAAATAGCTCATGAACATTCACTAAAAATATATTCTGGTATTGTTATATCCCAAAACATCTGTCCTGCAGATACTGTTGTGCAATAGAAAGATCTTGCAGGCTGCCAATTCCAACCTTGGAACGCAAGTGTTGTTATTAAGAAGTTGATTAAAAGGGTAATATTAGGTCCATGGAAGAAAGCACATGGGGAGCTTGTGGTTTCTACCATAGTCTCCCACTCCACAGGTCTCAGAAGGAGTATGAAGACCCTTTAGGCCAGGACTGGGAGCAAGCAGGTATAAAAACCTTAAACCTACCTCCCCTCTGTTCTTTCAGGCTGCTTTTGAGGCTCAGCTTCTGAGGACATGTTGAGGGGGACATCCAGCATGTAAAGAGTGAAAATGGGATACTGCAGCACCAGGACCACAGCCTTGTCTTCATTCATCTCACAGGTAGATGGCAGGATACCACTGCTCTATGTCTTAATGAAGTGTCACAGAACTTTGTTTGGCTAAACATTGCTATAATGTAAACAGCTTTTTATCCTAGAAGGGGAGATGTTTTGCAAGCATAGCTGTTTTCCACGGTATTTTTTAACTATGTGGGTGTCTGAGCTAAGAGGAGGAAGAAAAAAAAAAAATCAGTGAATTCAGGTGGGTGAACATATGCCTCTGTGCTTGGCGATGGCTTTAAGATGTTAATTGAAGTGATCATTATTTTTGTTCAATGAAAACCCATTCTTATTTCTGCTATATAAAACAATGCATAACATGAGAGAAAATGTATTCAATTATACCTCACTCTGCTTTAACATGAAATTGCTTAGTGTTATCTCTAATAAACCTAAAAATTAGGAAGGAAAGTACAGATTGCTCTGTGCAAGCTCTGATTTTTTTGTGTGCTTTATATTAACTATCTCTACCCAATTTTGTGATAATAAGGCAAATAAGGAAAAAGCTTCAATTGAAAACCCAGCATATAATCAGCAATTACAAGTGGGTAGTGCTTCATTGTAGGGGTTTTTATGGTCATTATGTTTAAATATTTGAATATAATTTCCCAGAATTGGTTAGGTACCCTCATTGTAATGGCTGTTGATGGAGCCATCTCTGCACTCACTACCATGTTTTTTGAGATTATGGCCTCTGAAATCTGTAATGTTAGCTTATCATCTGCCTCATTGCAGGGCTGCTTTCAGCTACAGGTGGATAATGAGGTCCCAGGGTGGCATCACTATAGGGGAGCTCAGTAGAACAGTGATACTTCCCCTATGGGGAGACTATTGCTTTATGTAGAGCTCACCAGTCTTTGGTTTAGCAAGAGACCTAAAGGATGTGACTTACTCATGACTCCCTTCCTAAAAATGAGAGAGGAGGTCTGACTAACCCACATTGAACTAAAATGAGGAGATTCGTATACTGCAAAAACAGAAAAAAGAAAGTTCCCTTCCTGTTTCACATTCATATTTCCTAAGACTTAACAGACCACAGGGAGGTTTATAGACACTCGTAGCCTGAAAAAGGACTGATAAATTCTCCAAAATTTGAATGGAATAGAATTGCAATGAAAGGCTGTGTATGTTCTAAGAAAAGACTAGTACACAGAGCTGAATCAGTCCTCAAACTCTTACAGCTTTAACACACCTGTCCAGATCATGCAGGAGCTGAACCACGTCTTTGAATTACCAGTTAATACTGTGGAAATTGATCTCTTCCTTAAATATCATAGCCTTTCGTACCCCTGTCTTAAGCATTTAAGAGACAGTACTATTAGTCAAAAATAATTACTCATTAATTGATTTTGTAAAGCTCTCAACCAGGAGGTAATTTATGTACTTGATTGGGCTAGAAAAAAAATGCATTTTTTTCTACCAAATGCCTAAAGAACTAGCTTGTGTCCAGGAGGGAATCAAGGTACTTTCATGCATCCATCAGAATTTTACACTGTTTGTGCTAGAGAATGCATATAGAAGCTAACACTTGTGCAATGTGCAAGTCAAGAAAAGGTGTACGCAAATTTAACATGCCTGAAATTGCCTTTGCCTTTATATGGTTGATAAAGTCTAGTTGATTTCACCCCATATTCACTTTGTGTGTATCCTAGGTGTATTTCTGCTTGCACCTAAACATTTGCAACATCAAAGTTCTTGAATGGAAGCTGAAAAAGGTCATCTGCCATGGTGACATAAAATTCTGGGCTGGAGGACACCTCTGTCTCACATAATCCTATACATGTTACTGGAGTCTGGTACTGCTCTGGAAACATGCCTTTTCAGTGGTATGTACCACATACTTTTCAATTGAATTCTTCCTAGTGAACACCACTTTGGTGATCATTTTGCTCACAGCAGCCATTCCACTGAGCACTGCTGTGGCAAGGGCAAGGGAGGCTTTCCCTGTGGTGAGGCTGCAAGAAAAAAATTCATCAGGCAGAACCAAAGGAAAGAAGTAAAACATATAACCTGATTGTGCCCAAGCACTGAAACATTTAGCATAAAAGCCAAAAAAGTCTGCATTGACTGAATAGAGCCATACCTGCAATGTGGTTTGGAACCAGCAAAAATTTCCAGCTGCTCCTCATAAAATGCTTTTGTTGATCCTTTATAATGTGTGCATTCACATCCTGCATGACAAAATCAAACAGAGACATGCGCATGAGAAGCACACAGGAATTAAGCCGTCTGGGTTAAATTAATTCTTTGTGTAATTCCAGCAACATTTTTTTCTGTTGGAATTGGACTCTCAACATTTACAGAAAAATCTGGATTGAGTTGAACTTGCATGAACCAAGCCAAATTTGTAATTACAAGGCCTGGCAAGGAGTGTGTCTCTTTCCTGCTTATTTTGTGTTTGCCATTGTTAGCAACGAGTGATTATCTCTGTTATTCTTATGCCAGCCTTGAATCTGTAGAGAATCTGGGGAGATGAGGAGCTTGATCTGAGATAAATTGAAAACATAAGGCTCAAATTAAAGCACTCTGCAAGTAAAGTGAAGGTTTATAACTATCAAAATGCAGGAAGCAGTGGGTGGTAGATAATATTTTTCTTCCATTTAATTTGACAGTTCAGAATATCACCTATTGTTTTGTGAAGGAAATTGGTACATTTAGATTAAATCTTGAATTATATACCACACAACAGAGTCTTAGATATGGCTTTTTAATTACAAACTGCTTCTATTAAGGGTTACTTTTCTTACTGCTTCTTTTTTTTTTTTTTCCCCTTTCTGTGATTTCCGTATCCACACCCTTGCTACAAACATCATTCTATATGTTTCAGTGCGTGTGCCTCTTGATAATAGATACAAAAAAATTACTCGTACAGAGCTAATAGCTTTATTCCTTCCTTATATACCCGTGCTATGAGGGTAGTTGATAGTAAGGACATAAGATTTAGCATACAGAATTCATGGTTCCTGTAAGGGAATTTGTAAGAGTTAGTGCCCTATTGTAGCATCCCTTTCCAGTCAGGGATAAACCACCTTGGGGGTTTATGAGTCACTGAATGCCATTCTATAGCTTTATTCCTTTCCCTCATACACTGTATCACGTTGTTTGGGTGGTAGGTCACTGATTTCCAGCAGCCCACTGCTTCAACAGCCAACTGCAGTGCTGCAGGAGCATGGGTGTCTGCTGCTCTTTCTTTTCTATCTGCTGATGTTGCACTCGTGCTAACATTACTGAGCCTGGTGGCAATGATGACTGACCTCTTTGATTTCTTATTTCAGGCTCTCTGCAGACTCAGGGAGATCTCTCTATGCTAGTTATACTCAGTTGTACCCCATAAATACACAGTAAAGGCAGAAGTAGGTCCTATGGTCTGACCTCTTGTGTATCACAGGCTGTAGGACTCTCCTAAGTTGATTTGTCTTTGATCTAGGGTACTGGCTTTTGAACAACATTCATTCTTGGTTTAAAAATTGCCATTGCCAGAAAAATGTGTTCCGAAGAATGCTTTCTACCAAAACCAGATTTTGATTCTCATTTTCATGGTAAGTATCTCCTTAACTTTCATTTACTTTCTTTTCTTTGTCTGCTGGACTAAGTAATACACTGGCAAACTTGTATTCCCTCATAGGTACTTACAAACTCATCAAATTACCTTTTAATCTTTTCTTTCATTAACTAAAGAGATTGAGTTCCTGCACTGTTACTAACAGATGCTTCCTCTCATTCTTTAATCTTTCTCAGTGATGTCTTGATCCCTCTCAGTTATCAATATCCTTTCCAGGACATGATAGTTGAGTCACAATTACACTAATGTTTGGTGCAAAACCACTGGATCTGGGGCTCCATTTCTGGCCACAGAACTGCACATGTTATTTCCTGGGAGTTCTGTTATTGACCAGATGAGATCTCATATTCATGAAGGACATAATTTTTCCAAACTGAAGCTGCAGAGATGCCCTCCTTCCTTTATTTCTAGACATATGACCACCAACTGGTCTTAATGACATGTTTTTTCTTCTGTCCACCTTGACGCGCGGTAAAATTTGACTGAACATTGAATGTTTGCTTTTACGTTCTTATGTGTCTTCCTGATGGTCTATGTATATGTGGAAGAAAATGTGTACTTTCTGGTGCAGTAATGTCATACATCACACCTGATGCCTTCATCATAAAGCACCCTAAATATGTCTGCATCAACCATCTATCATCTTAATTACATACTTCTAACCTAGTCTTTGTGTTATCTACAGTTCTCAACGACAGTGACTTTATGCTTCCTTCCACATCTCAGGAAAAAAAAGTTAACTGATGTAGAACTTGATCCCCATTGAAACTCACTAAAACTGCACATCTTTGCAGTGACAGAATCACAGAATATTCATGGTTGGAAGGGACCTCCTATATCATCGAGTCCAACCATACCCATAATAAAAAGGCACTTAAATATCCTGATCAAACTCAACTTCAAAAATACAAAATAACCCCCCACATGCCTGCCACTAGAGCATGTCCTGAAGCACCAGGTCTACCCACTTCTTAAATACCTCAGGGATGGTTACTCAAACACCTCCCTGGGAAGGCTGTTCCAGTGCCTCACCACTCTTTCTGTAAAGAATTTCTTCCTAATATCCAATCTAAACCTCCCCTGCCTCAACTTCAGACCATTTCCTCTGGTCCTGTCAGTAGTTACTAAGGAGAAGAGGCCAACACTCACCTCTCTACAGCCTCCTTTCAGGTAGTTGTAGAGGACAGTGAGGTCCTCCCTCAGTCCTTCTTCTTCAACTAAACATACCCAGCTCCCTCAGCCTCTCCTCATACGACTTGTTCTCTAAACCCCTCATGAGCTTGGTGTTCCAGCCATCTCAATGTCTTTCCGATAATGAGGGGCCCAGAACTGAACACAGTATTCGAGATGAGGTCTCACAAGTGCTGAGCACAAGGGCATGATAACTTCCCTTCCCTTCCCCTGCTGACCACACTATTCCTGATACAAGCCAGGATCCTGCTGGCCTTCTTGGCCACCTGGGCACACTGCTGACTCATATTAAGCCATCTGTCCACCAGTACCCTCAGGTCCTTTTCTGATGGGCAGCTTTCCAGCCACTCCTCCCCAAGCTTGTAGTATTGCCTGGGGTTGTTGTGACCGAAATGCAGGACCCAGCACTTGGCCTTGTTGTACCTCATACAATTGGCCTCGGCCCATTGATCCAACCTTGTCCAGGTCCCTCTGTAGAGCCTTCCTGCCCTTGAGCAGATCAACACTCCCACACAATTTGGTGTCATCTGCAAACTTACCGAGGGTGCTCTCAATCCCCATGTTCACGTCATCAACAAAGATTCCAAACAAGACCGGCCCCAAAACTGAGCCCTGAGGGACACCACTGGTGACCGGCAGCCAGCTCAATTTCACCCCATTAATCACAACTCTCTGGGAATGGCCATTCAGCCCGTTTTTAACCCAGCGGAGAGTCCATTTGTCTATATCATGTTTAGCCAGTTTCTCCAGGAGAATGCTGTGGGAGACTGTGTCAAAGGCCTTACTAAAGTCCAGGTAGACAACATCCACAGCCTTCCCCCCACCCAAAAGGTGAGTCACATGGTCATAGAAAGAGATCAGGTTGGTTAAGCAAGACCTCCCTTTCATAAACCCATGCTGGCTGGCCCTGATCCCTTGGCTGCCCTGCAGTTGCTGTGAGAGCTCACTCAAGATGATCCTCCCCATGATCTTTCCTGGTACTGAAGTCAGGCTGACAGGCCTGTAGTTCCCCAAATCCTCCTTTTGGCCTTTCTTGTAGATAGGCATCACATTAGCCACCCTCCAGTCATCTGGTACCTCCCCTGTTGACCAGGATTGTTGAAAAACGTTCTGGTATGTAACCACTTGCCAGTTTTAATCCATTTAATGTGTGCAGTGTTGATTCATAGCATTCTTAATCAACGTTTTTTGCAATATATGGTAGTGACTGCATAGAATGTCTTGTAGAAGCCCAAATATAGTGACACCATTACCTTTGTCAGCCAAATTGTAATCTCATCAGAGAAAGATATCAAGCTAGTTTGACAGGATCTATTTGCCAAAAACCTCCGCTGAGTGATGATAATTATACTGCCTCCCTTTTGTTCCTTATTAATTTGGTCCTGTATCAGCCATTCCTTTATTTTGCTTGGGATTGATGTTAGTCAATCTGACAATCTTGTGATTACGTGTATTGTATAATTTATTATCTATTTTATTTTTTTTTCTTAATACTGGTGTTACATCACTTTTCCTCAACTTCTGAAACTTCTCTGATATTACATGAGTTATTGAAAAATCAACACTAATAGTCTGGAAGGGTTTTCATGTAGCTCCTTTTAAACTCCCATATACTTGTTTTGAGACTTAATGCTACAAATATGTCTAAATTCAGTAGCTCTTATTTGACGTCATTCTGATGCACTGTTGGAGTGAAAATTGTTTCATGATTTTCTTCTGAAATGATTATATCATCTGATCCTTGGCCAAATACACAACAGTTATTTATTGTACGCTTCTGCCTTTTCTGGACTATATTTGGCAATTCTATAATTTCCAGCTCCACTGTTAGAAGTCCTTTTGTTCCCTTTATATACAAAATGTCTTTCTAACTATTAGCCCTATTTATCATATATTTTCAACCTTTTGCTTCACTTACCAGTTTTCTTGTGTTACAATTCCTAGCTCATAATCTATATTCAAATCTACTTAATCATCCGTTTTCTTTCTTTTGTCCTTTTTTTTTTTTCCTCAGAATTGTTATTTTCACTTTTAAACTAAACAAGAATTGGTTTGTAGCTGGTCTTGAACATCTCCAAAGGGTCATTCACATTTGTCCCATTGATCCTTTTTTCCCCTGTGATTTGAACTCATGAAGGATAGCAACTTCCTTAAAAAGTAATCACAATGAATAATGAAAACAATAAATGAAATAAAAGCCAAGACTTCTGTAAACGGTAAGCTTCCAAGATGTGGGATATGTCAGAGTTGACTGGAACAGAGAAAGCAAAGCTTTTCAGGCAAGACTACTCTGTTTTAGGGTTGACAAAACAGTTTCGCTGTATGGGCCTAAAGCTATGCTGGCATCTTGCCTTCACAGGCAAGAACTGCCCTTGATCATTGCAGTTCCTAATGCAGCTGTAACCACTCTGTTACTTGGCCATATGTAATTTTCTGGAATGTTCCCACCTCCACAAATCATGTCCAGTTAACTCTCAAAGATGAGCTTAGTGGATCTCAAAAGGCCTGAGTTATTCATAGGGACGCATCCAAGCTAGCTAACGTCTGAGGAGAAACTCTGTGTTGACTGTATCCTTGCTGTTCCAGTATAGCAGACAGACTTGATATCTGGAAATGTATGTGTAACTTTGAATAGCAGGCTTGTTTTTTTTTTAAAGATTACTGTGGGGTTTTTTCTCCATCTGTTTGTAAAATATGGTTAACCTTGAGACTTAATCAGATGTGGTTTTTCTATCAGGAGGTCCTTCTCTGTAGTGTCTCAAAAATATTTAAACAACCAATGTAAAAGTAAGGACAAAAAACAACATGGAGATTTGCCTTCCTCTTCCCTCTCCCCATTCCTCGAGCAGGTTCATCAGTGTTTCATGGTGGCATGCGTGTAGGTGGTATATTTTTAATAATAGTTCCATTAGCCCAGGCTAAACACCAATGAAGAGAGCACCTTCCTGAGGACTGCTGATCAGGTGCAGGTCCAGACTTCTGCTGCCATAAATGATGCAATAACTCTTTTAGTTTTGAGAATGGAACACAAATCAATTGAATAGTGTTAGAATTATTAGAAGAGCCTGGGATTTCTCAGACACCATGGCTTGGGGAAGGGTGCACTGACATGTTGTCTGTTTTTTTGCAGCTCAATACTGTTGGAGTCTGAACACAATGAGAAGAAAATTATCTTCATCCATACTATCACACAGATATTTTTTCAGCTGTGTTCCATGAGAATTTTTTAAACCATTGCAAAAAGCATGTGTTACGCTTTTTTTTAAAAAAAAAATCAACTTATCAAAATAGGTAATTATCATAAAGTGATGTAAGATTAACTTATAGACACTTTCCAAGAGAGGAAAATTACTTAAACAGCATGCTCTGCTAGCACTATTTTTCTTGTTTAGTGGACACAACTTCTTCCACGTGGACATTAATTTTTGATAAGAGTTAGCACATCTTTACCAGCAGTGCTGAAGCCAGTTGAGAGGAATTACAGAATCACTGACAGGCACAACTCTTATTTACCACAATGTAAACCTCTTTCCCTAGAAATCTGAAATTACAGGGAAATTGCAGAATGCCCCTTAGAGCTACAAGAAAGAGGCAGCTCCTTGTTTGAGGTGATCTTAGTTTAGATTTAGTCTGTTCAATGTTCGTGCTTGCAGAGACAGGCAACACAATCTGGTCCTGGTGTTCATGCTGATCTCAGAAGTACTTTTAATTTAGCAAACTAAAAAAAGAAAAAGTCATACTGTCTCTGTTCCACTTAAACTGGAACTGAGGTGGGATATGGGTGCCTAAGTGACAGGGTGAGATTTGGAGGCTGTATGATTCCTGGGGGACCACTTGCTCATGTGGCAACAGGTTTAGGGACTGTGTTTCTAGTCCATGTAGAATATGGTATAGCAGGGGATGCCTAATGAACTCCTACAGAAGACTGCAAATTATTTGGCTCAAAAGGTGCTGCTCATTGACTTTATTAGGGCATTTGCTTTTATGGGGAATGGTACTGTGTCTTTCCCTTGCAAATGGAACCACCCAGAGTCTGTGTTCTTACTCCTGACAAGGCTCCCTTTGCAAAGGTTTTCATCTCCCCAAGGTTTAGTTGCTTCTTTGCCCAACCCAAGGGCAGCAGTTTTGCACTTGACAGGGCATTGTGAAAGTGAATTCACTGCTGCATATGAGTTGCTTGGGTACTTCAGTAATAAGCAGCACAGGTAACCGACAAATATAATTTCAATGAAATACACCCAGAGCGCGTCTGACCTGTTCTAGCACTGTTACATCACACCAGCAGTCAAAATTGCTGATAGATGAGACTTTGGGAGTCCATCATGGGGATAGTTTACTCCTAAAAGTTGCACACTGTAATGAGACTGCCCCTTTGTATGGATCCTCTTCAGTGCATAACTGGATGTGGGTTTTTTACGCTTCTTCAAGCTCCCTAGAAGGGCAGGCACCAATTCTATAAATGTATAGCTTTTAGAAAACACACAGAACATGCCAATTAACCTCCAGGATTTTCCTTTTTGTTTGTTTCCTGTACTGTAGTTTTGTTATCCATCTCATGACTGGGTGAGCATGATTTTTTAGGGGCAGAATCATGCTGAAAACACTGTTTTCAAACACAGTAAACACTAAGATTAAAACTTCACCTGAAAATATATCTGAGATTGCTTTTTTAACCACAGCTGACAAGTCTTGCCCCTGAGACAAGCTGAGCAGGTGTCCACACTGTAGTTAAATAGACCAGCGTGTCCTGTTGCAACTTACTTAAAACTATTTCCATGGGTAGTTATATAGGCCGTGTGGCAGGTGAATTAGTATGGTCTTTTCCAGTAGTGAAAGCAGCTATATCCCCAAGACAGTCCAATGTTACCAAAAGTTTTTCTGTGTGCTTCTAACTATCTGGTTGAACTGGGGGGGGAGGTTTTGGTTGACTTTTTCCTACATGTTTCTGTTACCTGTACTAAAAAAAACATAAAACTCGGGAATAGAAACTCAGTAATAATATCCTCATGACAATACAAAAGTTATGTCATATTTTGCACTGCAAGGTCCATACATTAAAAGCAGATGTGCTAATTCTTCACAGTGATGAAGCTACCCCAGTTCAATAGCACCACTGAGTTTGAGATGGTTATGCTAGGGATTAGTTTGATCTAACACCTTTAAATAATGGATTATCTTTTCAATGTGATTTTCTTCTGCTTGGAAAAAAAAATAGTTGTCTGGAAAATTCTGAGAAATGGGGAACTGCTCTGAACAATTAAAAGCTTAAGAAAAATACAGAACAGACATCCAAGCAAATGCCAGAAAATCTTTGCTATATATTTAGTGATCATGCAAATCCTTATAACTGCAGAAATTTTGTCTAGTTTTACAAATATCTATCAAGTCTGCTGTGAAACAAACAAATAAGATTTAGGGAATTGCACTGTGCAGTTGAGATTTGGGTTTTTTTGAGAACAATGTTTTCTTGATTCCATCTGAACATACTGAAGTGTGCAATTGATCACAAATTTGGCAAGATTTTGTAGGCCCAGAAACAGATGTAAAGATAATTTCACAGACGTGCATACTTTATATGGTTGCAGACAAATACTGTGGGGATGGCTGTCTTGGTAAAAAAAGATTTGTGAGTGTCTTGGATCTCTTTCCTCCTCCTCCTCAATGAAGTTCTGCACTGAGTTCTGATTATATTTATTTGACTAATAATACTTTGATCACCGTGTAAAAATTATGACTTGCGTGCCAATACATTTGTTATTAACATGCACTGATTCTTTGGCAGTGAGGTGACAGTCTCCTATTGCCAGGTGGTCAGGAAATTGTTGTTGGGGGTTGTGCAAAGTACTGGTAAATGATGGCTTAATCACATCAGTTGCTTCAGACATGCATGGGCAACAGATGGGAATGAAAGGATCGTGCCTTTATAAACAACAACAGTGCTATGTCACATCCAAACTTTTCAAGATTCAAAGGATGGACACCCTGTGTAGCAAGACTGTGCTTTGCCAGGTGCATTTTGCAGAGCAAAGGCCAAAAGCTGTACTAAAATTTTCTCCTGTGAAGCTATTGCTTAAAGCTTTTGAAAATTTGAGGGTCAACACTTGATCTGCTGACTTCTCTGTAGACCACCCCTCCAGCTACCAGCAGAACCATGGTATTGTACATGTAGAGTGACTGGCACAATGTGGCCTTTGGCTTCCAGGCTGCAGCCGATGCCTTCATCTGACCAACACTGATGCTTCTCAGAATTTGGTCCCTATTCAAGTATTACATCTCTTATAAAGCCCTTTGTCTTCTCTTGCTTTGGATGGAAGTTAGCATAATGCAATAGAGGGCGCCAGAAGTATTTAAGTCTGTTGCTTCTCTCACAGGAGAGTGGAGAAAGCAAGCTGTTTCCCCAAGATCTTAAACTAAAATGTAACCATGATGGTTACAAAGTGGTAACTCTATTTATGAAGTGTCTCTCATCAGGTAACAAGTAACACGTGAGTCTATAGAGAGCACAGCAGTAGGATGAGGGGCACCATAAGTACATCTTGCTCAATTGCTTCTATTCACATAAATAATATCACTACTAATTTCAATAAAATGATGTATGTTATCGGTAAAGAAGACCATATTGTCAAACTATAAGCAAAGGAAAAAAAAACGAGTGCATGGACTTAAATCAGGCAGAATCCTTTTTCAGTCATGGTTGTTGAAGATGCATTTTAATTTACTTTAACTGATCTTTAGTGTCTGAAAGTTGTGAGATTGGATTGAGACAACAAGAACTAAAATATGAAACAGATAATTAGTTTTAACAGTGTAAGAACTTTAGAATACCTTCAATGCTGTGTTTCAATGCCAGAATTTGTAATCTATATTCTTATTATGCTTGCCATATACAAAATAAGCCAGAGCAAGACCATTTGGGTGTTTTTTTTGATTTTTTTTTTTTTTAGGAGTGTATCAAGGGATTTTCATGTGTCCTTGCTCTGTGAGACCAGTACAGTCAGTACAATGCTATCTTTAGTGTATGACCCTTTCCTAAATCCTAGGCCTGTCATTTCAAATCTGCATGTCAGGGTATAAACAAAAAATGACTTCTAGTATAGACAACTGTTGTGGTCCTCTGTGGTATCCAGGCCCTTATGATGGAGAAAGATGCCCTGTCACCAGTGTGCAGTTTGTTCTTCAGTTTCTTTGACTATGCACAATTGAGTAGTCTATGCTTTCTATGTTTTAAGACGACAGTGAGAGAGGAGCATCTCCTGGTGTGTTCTCAGCTGTGATGGACATTTATCTTAGGTGAATTGCTCTGCAGCCACCTACTCTTAAAGCAAGAGCCTACTTTTTGGATAGTCAAAACTAACAGAGGTAAATCTCATCCTGTGTTACCGTGAAATTAATCAATCTGTCACTCCTGTCTCCAAGTTTAGAACTCCTTTTAAAAACTGAGGTTTCCTGTGCTGCATGCTATGACAAGTAATAAAGTATTCAACACATAAAACTTAAGGTAACCATTTGGGAGAAAGTTAACTCTCAGCTGTGTCAATGTTGCAGGACAGTAAGCAAAAAATATTCTGACTGTGCTTGGGCAGTGATCGGCTAGGAGAGAAGATGTGGGTTGGGTTTTTTTTTTTATGTATAATATCCACATTTTAAGCATAAGGGTTTTTTTCAGCTCCAGTGCCTTGGAATATAGATGAATTCACTTCTGCAAACGTATCAATAAATAGTAATCTGTGAATAAACACACAGCAGGGTTTTTCAGGAGTCTTTGCAGATGTCTTCTATCTGTATCTCAGATTTCCTTCTTGCAGGTAAGATGTGTGACAGTTCTCCATGCAAGTGTGATTGGATTTCTTCAGTCCTTGGCACAATCCCCCCAGTCTCTAATATCTCTTATGTTTCAGGCAAGTCTTTTGTTGTTTTGGTTTCAGGCAGAGTCACTCAGCACAATATTGCAGTGTAGCCTCTCTGGACTTCTCTCACTTTTCCTCCTATTTCCCTGTTTAACAGTATTGAAGTGAAGGTGTACGTTAAAGCAGAGAATACTTAATTGTAGCAACTCTGGTTGTCTTTAAGTCATGACAACTTTGCCGACTTTCTCATCTATACACATGAAAAATCCCTTTCTTTCAGGGTGGAGAATTTTTTGTTTCTGATAAAAACACTTGATTCACTTGCTTTAAACCACTATCTTCTTGTAAGCTGTTCTTGACTGACTTTGGTCTCAGAAGTAGATATGTCGCCAGAGGTAGTGTTCTGATCTCTGTCCTACTAATCTGTCTTTGTTTTTCTGTTGTCCTGGGGGAGCTGGAAAGTGAAGAAGGTATAGCAAAACAAATGTCATTACAGTTATAAATAATGAATTTGGTTTTGTGGCTTATTTGAGTGTCGTTGTTCTTCTGTCAAAACTGTCCATTGTACTATGTGTCCTCAGGACAATTGCTGATGCCCCTCTGACCTTGTTGCAGCTTTCCAGAAGTCTTTCTGGCTGGGTTTTTAGAAAAACACAAAACAACAAACCACTTTCATTATAAGATTCCACTGAAACCAGGTTTTATTTTTCTGTTTTCCGGTCATATGTTGCTGTTATTGTGAGTCAAATGCTTGCAGGGCCTCTGATGTGAAGCTATAAACAACACTGCTTTAAATATCAAGGAATTTATTTGTATTACATCTTGAGTCTGGAGTTCACAGTCAAGTAGTTGTATGGGAGCCATTCATGCATCACCAGAAGTAGCTCATATCAAGGAGAGTTGTCTTTTCCTTTCCCTGATGGAGGGCAGGAGGTGCCATGCAGATGGGTCTGTGACTCGGTGGGGTAGGTGGTGCCTGAAGTCTCACATCAGCATGGCATGTGAAGGCACTCACTGCCTTGCTGTGTGAATACCACTCATCTCCTGAGTACCAGTGTTGGACTGTCCTGGCACTGTGAGGAGAGGGGACATACAGACCCAGGTAGTCACATCAAATGGTAACAGAGGAATGGTGCTGGCTGATGACTTCCATTCCTGTCTGGTACTACATGGTAAGAATGCTGTGGGACTGACACAGAAGTCTGATGATGCTCAAAATTTAGTAATAAAAAAACAAACAAAATCTCAACTGTTAGTTAAGAAGCCCCTAAGACACAATTTTCTAGAGGTTGGGAAAAGTATTGTAGGAGAATAGCGTAGTGTGCTTTTCCTATTCTGATTGTTTCAGGAATCTGCATTTAAATGTCACTGAGGACAAGATAGATGGGTCTTTAGTTTGATCCATTAGGTTTTTATTTTCTCCTACATTTTAATGTAGTTTGTACTTAGGCAGAACCCTACTTTTTGGTGGTATTAAAAACCTGCTTAATGCTTGCTGGGCTTGCAGGGATGCCTCTTGAGAACAGTACTGTTGCTGAGCAGACAGGAAGGGGTAGTTGCTTTAAGTTTTGAGGGTGTTCTGTTTGAACAGAACATTGTGTGTACAGGGGGAGGTGAATAAAAGTACAGAAAAGGACACAAATAAATTTGGAAATATGGGTACTGGTGTGATGTATCAAACAAAGCGCAATGAGAAGCTTTTCTGAAAGTATTACTGAGCAGACTGTAAAGTGTGAGAGAGCCTGATTTTGTAAGATTGACAGACCCATTTTCTGTCCAAATAGGTTCAGATAAATTCATGTGACTACTAAATAATTATACACTGCTTATCTGACTGAACTTCCAGTCCCTAAAGATTCAGCATTTCTGGAAGGTTTGCTCAGCTATGGAAAACTTTAGTGAGACATTTAAACTGCAATAGCACAGGCAACATCAGCTGATAAAATCTGCCATTTCCAGGTCTCTAGTACCACATAAATCTTCTCTTCCTTGGGCTTCAATTTTTATCCCTTCCCTGTACTAGGAGACTGATCTTCTTCTTGCATTTAAAACTAGTACTATTAATGGGCTATTATGAGATCTTAGTTTAAGATCTCTGATGCACACAACCTTACTTTGTTGCAGTAAGAAAGTGACATTATATGCATTTGTAATAATAAAGAACAGTTTTAATTCCATGCCTATCATAGAAGGATGCTATAAATAAGTCTGTCCAAAGTTAATCACAGTAAACTTTGTTTTGATTAAGACAAATATAATGCCCCTGTTTAATGCAATTAATATTGCCATTAATAAACAACTTGAATTTTCTTTCACATTTATGCTGCTTGTCGAACAGCATCGTCTTACTTTTAATATGTTGGTATACTGTAAGTCTTCTCGTTCTTAGTGTAGTCTGAAATTTGTAGGCTAAAGAGCTGTCTATTGAATATTTCAATTTCATGACACTAAAAGGCAGGCAAAATTTGACTGTTATGTTCCTTTTCATTTTTTTCCCTTTGGTCCCATGGTGTTGATACCTTCTCAGGACTTTGAAACTCCTGTGTTGCTTTCTCTATGTAGTTAAATACTCTTCAAGCTTTTGGTTGCTTAGCTGTAGTGTAGCTTGGAATTGCACATCTGCAAGCCCATAGTATTTGGCAAAAGAAAAGTATGAATATCTACGTGCTGCCATAGTTAAGCTATGCCTGTGTCTTTCTGCTCTCTCCACCAGACTGCATTCTTGAACTCCATTCAGTTCTTGCCAACTGTCTTCATCAGCTCTTCCAAGTCTTACTCATTTCTTTTCAACTACTTTTGCTGCCTTCTTGTTCCCCTTTATAGTCTGTCCTAAAACTGCTTGTGGAAAGTGCAGCTCTGCCATTTGCCAGAATACAAATCCTTGTCTGCTTTGTGTGTAGACAGCAGTGCTGGGCAAGCATCCATGTGGAGTAATCATCAAGAGGCATCATCAAAGGTGCAGGAGACCTTGACTCTGGAAACTGCTTGTAAAACATACATTAAGATCAGGGACACTCAGTCTCACTGACACACTGGAGCCCATATATGTCTGTAACTTTAGATATCAGGTTTGTGTCATTGGTTTAGAAATGCCAGTACTGGTTGCGTTGAAATTATACTGATGAATATGTTACATGTCCAAAGTATGTTTCATTTATTTTACTTAAGCTTAATATATATTTTATGGTAGGAACTGGATGATCCTGTATGGACTTTCAGTGTTTCAAAACAAAAGAAGAGAGAGGAAATTTTTGTAGTAACTTAGAAATGGCTCCAAACTTCTGGACTCAAGAAAGCTGTAAGGTGTATGCTTCATCTTAAATGATGCAATAGGGCATAAGCACACACCTGGAGCTGAGCAGTGCAGAGATAGGCACTGTGGAAAGCAAGGTGATTAAATTTTTGGATTCAGTGTTTCCAGTTTCCCAAATCAAACGCTGGAACTGTATAGAAAGAACTGTTATTCTGGAGATGCTCACAAGCTGGTAGATGCTACTTCATCCAAAGGTAAGACACAACAGATGAGTTGATTGGGATCATAATGCCACAGAGAAAACCTCTCCCCAGACTCTGCCAATTAGCCTGCAGTTGCAGGAGTTGCTGTGTTGTATGGGAGGTGAGTCTGATTCCTCCTCCTGCATAAGAGAGAAGGCTTTCCTCACTCCTCACACGGTGAAGCAAAAGGACTGTTAGTGTGGTCTGCACCTTATTTTTGTGGAGATTTGCTGCACCAGCCCCACTGTTTTGTAGATTAACTTAGCAGGTATGATTTGTTAATCATTTCCTTGGAGGGGCAACTTACTTCTTGTACCTCGTCACTAGAAAATAAGAAGGGATTCCTCCAGAGTTTCTGGAGATGTTGACAGCCCACTGCCCAGGTGGTCATCTGTGCCAAGATATGGCAGTGTAACACACTGATGTGTAAAGAAATATAGACATATCCATGATGGAGAATGTCATTGCCTTCTTATAGCCCAAGTAAGTGTGTAGATGCCAGGCTTCACTTTTATTGTGCTCCGCTTGCTAATCTGTTAGCTTATTCTTCTTTCCTTGAACTGCCTTGAAGATTGATAGTGTAAAGCCAGTGGTGCTAGTGGGAGAGAGCAGTCTCAGTTGTAGCTTGTGAAAGAGCTTAATGGCAAGAAAGTCACCCTCAGTTCTGTGAGCTGGTGGCAGATGGTTGTGGCAGAATTGGGCTGAATCTGGTGAGAGCTGTTGTGGCACACCTTCCCAGATGCTTCAGTCTCCAGTGCTGTCACTGCTTGTCCCCTATACCCCATAAAAGCTGATAAATTGGATCAATTGAAATTTTGGAGTAGGCAGCTCATTGGATCCAGCACAGCAAAGGGAAACTGGTGCAGCCAGAGCACAGTTACTCTCTAGGCCATTTGCAGCATCACAGGTATCAGACTATAACAGCAGCTGCTTCCGTTGAGCCAACTTGAGGACAATGTGAACACTGAATGTGCAGGTGTGCTGCAGGTGGGAGGACAGAGAGCGTGGGGATGCAGTGATGCCATTTTGTAAGATGTGATGTTACCCTATGCACAAATCTGCTGAAATCATGCTGACTGTGGCATGGAAAATTATTCCCACACATTAAAATTTTTCAGTCAGTATGTGATAGAAGGCAGCCTGTAATCTTGCTGTAAGGTTTTCGGCCACTGCACTATGGAGTCATGAAGATGTAAAAAATATTTCTTGACCTGAAGAGTGATGGAATTTTCTTTGCTTCCATGGCTTGAACTAGACATAGTTCAGTGAGCTTCCTTGCACAACACAAGAGCCATTTATTTGTTAGGGATTTTTTTTTTAGATAGAGATTGTGTTTCTGGAGTGAAGAAAACGATTTCTGTCTTTGCTCTTGCAAACTGCACATTGCTTTTGCAGAATCTGCTGGATTATTATTATTAAGCCACTAACTGCATATGATAATAACTATAGAATTAATAACTACATTTACGGTAGTATACATATGATATAATTTTGGAATATATATGTCATGGTTTGAGTGAGAACAGGTCTGAGGGGCCACCTGGACCCTAAACCGTGACAATGTATTGAAGCTTTCAGTCAGTATGTCTAATGTTCACACTTGGGTGATTGTTATTTTACCATCAGATTAAAGTAAAAGTAAGATATGATCATATGCATGATTTGTCATTCCAGCTGGAATTAGTCATTGGTCATCAAGATGCTAATCATATTACCTGTTTCTAAGTAATTAACTTAATTTTACTGCTATGTGTGAATAACTTCCAACTCTATCAAAGCGGTCAACAAATTCTGAAATTTTTTTTGGATTGGATTCATTTTACCCTGCTTCAGGCACTCTGGTGGTCGGGTGTATAGTCAAGCCTAGTTGCCTAGGCTGCTGCTGTTAGCACTGGAGAAGGGTATGTCTCCAGAAGAGGCCCACCCTGCTTGAGCCAGACCTCCACTGTATGAGAGATCAGATCCCCATCAGGGTGCCCATCAATCTCCACTAATTCTAGGTCTGCACAGTTTTAGGGAAACATGTAAATCTGTCACCTTGGCCAGATCAATCCCTGTAAATCCCATGTTGCTGAGAGAAGTTGCCATGACCCAGATTCAGCAGTGGTTTCCTTGGGTCAAGACAGCTACTGGAAAGGCTGAAGTGATCCCAAGACATTGGTGAGCTGGTTTATGTGGCATGTGGCTTTGACACAGAACTAAAACAGTATAAGATCACATTAGAGAAGCCACTCAGAAGGTAGCCCAGGGCAGGGGTGTAGAGGGTCTTTCTTGGCAGAATGGGCATGGAGTGATGTCCAATTTCATTGCTGCAGCTCTGCTGCCAGTCGAGTAAAACCTCAAGATTTACCCAATCACTGATGAGATATATCTGAGTCTCTGGCACTGATTCAGTATTTTTGGTTGCCCCAAACTGTCTTGCTTTCTCGGCTTCATGTTCGGCAGCACTCCTGCTAAGAAAGTGAAGCTTGTGTTCTCTCCAGTGCCGTAAGAGTGGAGTAAACTCGTTCCTCACACTCTCTCCCTTCCCCTGCTGGCGTCGGGCACCGGGAGGCACGGGGGCTTCACGGGGACAGGCACCAGGGCTGCCGGTCGGAGCCGGGACACACGGGATCGGATGCAGAGCCCGAGGGCAGACCCCGTCCGCAGCCCGCGGGTGGGATTTTCTGGGGCGGCG